>JAOXYD010000005.1:13299476-13317073 GCA_028565735.1 Pinacopodium congolense | reverse complement strand
TTATTCAGAATTATGAACTTCGACACTCTTATTCCTTTGGTTGTCATCAAGCAAAATCAAAATTATGGAATGTATTCCCAAGCTTCCATATGATATATTGATCTGACAGTTCTTATTGTGCATGGTTATTTCCTTAGAAATATGGTTATCTCCTATTTTATGAGCCTGTTCAACTTTTATTATCTTCTTCTCTTTGCATGTTACATATGCTATATATTGCTTGTCTCTTATTGACCAAACTAGATTCTGCTTGATGCTCAGTTGAGTGCATTAGTTGTTGATATACTCCTAAACTAAATATGTTGTACAACCTCAAGCCTACATTAGCATTTGTGCATGATGTGGCGAATCTTGATGCAACTATCTAGTTTCACATTTTTATGTCAAGGTCAATATGAAAAATTCAATCGACATGTCAATGTTGGGGTAATGATTAATATGTGTGGGAGCAGTACATTCTGACACATCTCCTAAGCATGCTAGAAGGGACAACTGTCATCTGTGCATGTTATTATTGTCACACTTTTGGTACTGACAAATTTGGAAACATTTAGGGGAGAGTGAAATATGTAGTTAGACCTGTTTTACCCTCTGGCTGTGAAACAAAAGCTGGCTATTGTGGTGCTGTTGGTGCAAAAGACTCCTTAAATTTGGGTGGCTATGGCGTGGAACTTGCTCTGAAGAACATGGAGTATAAAGCTATGGATGACAGTGCAATAAAGAAAGGTGAGGAGGTTGATTCAGCATACTGTTTCTGGTTTAAAACTCATGTTCAAACTTAGAAAGTTCATTGTTTATGAGCCATGATATCATAGATAGTTGTAATTCTGATTACTAAATGAGGAAATCTTATTTAAATCCTCAGTTTGTTTGGAAATATGAATACTATCCAGAAACTGTAGTATACACTATAAATTTTCATAAAATAAGCACCCTGAACTTTGTGATTGGATATTGCAAGTGATAGTTGCATCATTTACCTCTTATTCTGAATGGTTGATATTTAATTTAAGTGCATGGGGTGGTACTTGTAACTATCTTCTGCAAATTGATTGCATCTCATGTTTCAAGCTGTTCTTGGGCACGTTGTTTTGAACAGTATCAAGTTAAACTGCAGGTGTTACATTGGAGGATCCTCGGACCGAAGATCTCAACCAAGATGTTAGAGGATTCATCTTTTCCAAGATATTGGTTTGTCTTCCATAAAACTTATTTGTACCATGTTTACGATTTCTTGGTTAAATTCTCCTCCGAAGGTTTTGCCTATTATTTTTTTTGTTTCCTGAAAAAGTAAAAGTTTTGCATGTTATTGTGTGAGTGAAGAAATGTTTTGCCCATTATTGTGAACTTCAAGATAAAGGATCATTTGAATTTGGTCACTAATTAGTTAATAAGCTGATATTCAGATGATTCAATATTCATTACTGCTATGCTTACCTGAGTCTAGTGCTTAAATAATTATGTATTGTGTAACATTTTGAAGTTGTATGTATTTTTAGGGAACAAGAAAAGATAAAAACAAGGGAAAGTTTACTTGTGAGCTGAAAGAGTGAAATACTGGGGGATATTTGATCCATCAAAAGAGATGTCTTGTACAGTAAAAAGCATGGGGGATATTTGATCTGTCAAAAAAGATGTATTGTACATTAAAAAGCATGGAATATCTTCATATGCTATATAAATTTATTGTCAAAATTTGTTCACAGAATTAGTTATATGCTATTTATCACAGGTTTCTTACAATGTTTTGTATGGTCTATTGCTTGAGATTACCATGGTTTGCGTACAATGCTTTTTGATGTTGCTTTATTGTTATGTTCATCATATCATCTAGTATGATTTGCTATCACCCATGATTTGTTTCACATTACGTTCCCCATACGGTAGATTTACTTTTATAATCCAAACAAATGTTTTTTGTTCCTTTTCATTGCAGCACATTTGTCACTTACAACTCTTATTGCTTTAAGACCTTAAGATGAGTTAAAAAATTACTTTTAATGCTTAAAAATTTTCATTTAATTTTCATGAGATTATTGATTTTGAACTTTATTTTTCTGATAACCACTCTTGATATGTAAACTACCATCTTACTTATTTTAGAGGCAGTTATTTATTTACTTGTACTTGCAGGAACGTAAGCCAGAGCAAACAGCTGAAATAATGGCTTTTAGGGACTTTCTTTTGTCATCCACTATTTCTGATACCCTTGATGTTTGGGAACTGAAGGGTATCGACAAATTTTCACTTCTATTTACAGTTGAAGACACTTGAACGCCCCTGATGGCTTTCTTTGAAACAGATTTAGGACATCAAACAGCACAAAGAATAGTGCGGGCATCTGATCCTTTGCATTCAATGCAACAAATCAACCAAAACTTTCCTGGCATCGTTTCTTCTTTGTCTCGAATGAAGGTAAATAGACATTGCTATACTAAGTTTGATAATGGCCATAAAAGCTGTATTTACCCAATACAGTTTTTTTTTGGCAGTTTCCATCATCTGAATTGTTGAATGTTGAAATTTTGCAGCTCAATGATTCAGTTAAAAATGAGATAACTGCAAATCAGAGAATGATCCCTCCGGGAAAGTCTTTGATGGCTCTGAATGGCGCTTTAATAAACATTGAAGACATTGACCTTTTCCTGTAATGCATTTTTTTTTTTCTTTTAGTGAATTACTTCCACTCTTCCTTGCAGAAGTTGAGTTCTATTAATGATTCATTGAATTTTGTTTATCATGTCTTCCAAATTTCAAGCCTGGCTAGTTGATACCATTACTTACTCTAAACTGCTTTAAAACATTTTCAAAATATGGTATATGCTGTATTTGTACACTTATGTGTTTTCAGTTTGAGAGTGGAGCTCTTCAGACCCTTATTTCTTTTTGATTTGAGTGCTCAACAGATGATACTGATGTTTTCTTTTTGAACTTCTTTGTATTTATATCTTATTGGTGGTTGTTAGCAACTATTTATTACTTTTATCTAGTAAGATGTCTAGAACCTACCTTTTTGAGGTATGTCTTTAGAATGGGCCACACGTTGAATGATTAGGTGTGTACGAGGTGGTTTGATTGTAACCTTTCTTTATTGTTCAGGAAGTTGTATCTTTAGTTATTGACTAGCCTGTATAAGTGATCATGAGCAGTTTTTTTTTTTACTTGTATGACCCTCAAAAAAGTTATACTTGGCGGGGCCTACATTCATCTGAAGTAAATGTCATTTTTAATTATCATACATAGGATTTTTTAGTCTGATAATTTCCCAACCTGAGGAATTTTCTTCATTTAAAATTATATGATTTCATTGCTTTAATATATTACTTCAATGCTAGCTGAATATACTTGTTTTGACTGTTGATATTCTTGTGCTGCCCTTTTAACAGGCTTGTTGATCTGGTGCAGCAAGAGTTATCACTAGCTGACCAATTTTCAAAGCTGAAGGTGAAAATTGCTAAGTTTCTGTTATGGGTATAATGAATATCGCACTGTCTGATTTGATATGCCTATTGGATGTAGACGCTGTTATTTGTTTAGTTTACTGTAAAAGGACTGCGACTAAGTGGTTCACTTAGGGGACGCTTAGTTAGGTTGTTGGTTGTAGTTTTTGGTTATTGTTTTCGTATTTTTTGTATTGGGTTTTGTGTGTTTTTTCGGATTTCTGTGTTTTTTTATTTATTTCTGTGCTATACTAGTATATTGTTTTTATTGGTTTCTGTGTTGTTTTTTTTCGATTTCTGTGTTTAGAAAAACAGGAAATGAAAACCAAAAATAGAATCTCAACTAAACAAGGCCTTAGGAAACCATACTCTATTACCTATCCTGGATGTGTGTTGTATCAAGAAACAGTCTGCAAAGTAATTCAATGAATTGTAATATTATTTGAGCATCTTTTGTAATAAAGGGTAATGTCAAACTTTGTGTTCAACTCTTACAAGTGGAGGAGTTTTAAATCTCAGTAAGAAGAACAGATTTATTGCACTTCCTTTTTGATGTAATCTTATTTTTGTTATACCAGTCCCCCGAGTCTATGAATTGGCTACTATGCTTAAATGGACCTCTGTATATCAGTCTTAGCTTCCTGGGATGCGCTCTTAAGGGCTCATCTTCAAGCAAAACACCCTAATTCTTTTGTTTGTCTTTAACATTCATGTGTTACCAGTCTCAATATTTTCGTGTGTCGTATATTAAAATCTTCACACTGTTAATATTTCTAGATCCCACTCATCCCAATAAGGAAACTTCTATCGACACTTCCTCCTCCAGAGTCCAATATGTACCGCATTGATTTTCGTTCAATCCATGTCCATTATCTCAATAACTTGGAGGAAGATGCTATGTATAAGCGATGGCGGAGCAATATAAATGAGGTAATGCGTTCTTTCCGAAATTTGTTTCTTTTCAACTAGAGTCACTGTCGTTATGTATTCTTCTGACAATGATACTATTTATTTTCTGAAGATTTTGATGCCTGTCTTCCCTGGACAACTACGCTACATCCGCAAGAACCTATTCCATGCAGTTTATGTTCTTGATCCAGCAACCAGTTGCGGCCTTGAGGTAAATCATTACTTCTGATATTCATTATTGCCTTGCCCTTCCTTTATTTATTACATAGCCCTGAAAATAACTCTTTCTTGTTCACTTGCAGTTCATTGATACCATCCTTTCTTTATTTGAGAACAACTTTCCCATGAGATTTGGGCTTATACTATATTCTATGAAGTTCATTAACGAAACTGTGAAGCAACCCAATGGCGTGCATTTATCTACTATGGAGAGTGATGGCCAAACTGATGATCTGTCCAGTTTGGTATGTGCTTCCTCTAGTTCCTTTGATATTCATTCTCTTGATTTCCCCTCCTATTTACAGAAACTCTAATTCTCAACTTCACTGGTTCTCAAAGCACGTTCTTCACATGTTATTATGTATATATGTCTAAGTGTCTTAATGATGTAGACAGATGACAGTTTCCCTGTTAATTGGAAATTGAAATAGGAACATAATATTATGTTAAAAATAAGAATTAAACAGGGTATAGTATATCTGAAAGGTTTTTTTGAGAAGGTTAAATCAAGAAGACTTATTGAAAATGCTTTATATAAGAATTACTAACTTCACACTAACAACTCCTGGAAATCAGATATAGGGTACAGAGAACTAGGCATCACACCTATTGTCGGGGCATCACTCTTAGAATCTAAGAAACACTTATTAGATCAGAAAGCATTTAATTTCATCTTGAAATTCAAAACGTAGAAATTCGCTTCTCCTCTTAATTGTAACATTCAATCCATATATATATTTTACCATCTTAATGCTAATCCTACTTAAATAAGGACTATAACTTAAAATACTCATATAGAAATAGAATCCTACTCTAACATTGAATCTTATTATTTCTTAATTGACTTGAATTCTAAACCAACGAGGACAGACTAAAAAATAAACTATTTGTATTCCTTTTCCAAAAAGGAAAATAATTAACAAATTAATTAAACTAATTTCCATTCCTCACCATTTTCATAGCAATGTGTGTATATATATATATATCAATGTATATTTAAATAATGAAGATGCCCACTATGGTTTTTAAGTAACTTTTTCTTAATTCTAGTCTCAAAATAGTGAATTATGTTTATGCAAATGTGAAGTGATGGTAAAACAGATTTAGTGATTGTGGCTTAATCATTTTGTACTCTATAGAGAATATTGTTATCAATCATTACATATGATTGAATAATGAAGAATTTGAAACTATGACTTCATTAATGTAACACATGCACTTGTACTTAATAAGAACTCTTTCTTTGTCCAAAAACAGTTTGTATACACTGTCAATCAATATTTTGCATACCACCTCATTTTAAACATATCTTGCGTGAGTAGTTCTGAACCCTTGTTCAATATCGAATGACTGAAAGTGTTGCCAGGTGCTGTAGTGAATAAAATTCAAAACAATGATATGCTTTCTCTTAGAATTCACACGCTTTGGTCCTAGCAATCTTTGTGCATGTGATGATAGTCTACTCATGTGGAGTTATTCATTCCCTCGTGAGATTATGATTCTTATAGTGCTACAATTTTGCCTTGCAGGTCATGAATCTTTTTATGTATATCAAAGAAAATTATGGCACGCTAACAGCTTTCCAATTTCTGAGCAATGTAAGAATTTTGCTGCAATCTTTATAATTTATACATTTTCAACGTTTCTTTTTCTAATATATAGAACAAATATAGTCATTCTATTTACATTGCCTGTATTTTTTGCATGTTGGGATTAAAAATTGCTTTATTGTGAATGATGATGGTTGTGGAAAAAAATGAGATGTTTTATTTGTCTGGAGGTAAACCTTTTCTGAATATTGTTGGAAAAATCTTGAAATTGAAGCCATAAAATGATATAATTGCTCGAGGAGTAAATGAATTTGGACATTGCTGCAAATCAAAATGAATCTGGATTAGAGATTACTTATATGCTTTGTATGTGCGGGTGCAATTTGGAAACGGCATCTATTTGGTGCAAAGAATCTTTTTTATGAGCTCGGAGTGCACCTATGATGTTGAGAATTGAAGGATTTGCTTTATATGTCATGTCTCTTACGATTTGCTTGACAAGAGTTCAGCATTGAACATCCGACATGCATGAAAAACTAAAATTAAAAAATAAAAAATCATGCTTTTATATTGAAAACATTTGAAGTTATTAATCAATTTAAATGGCTCAGACATGGCCTGGTGTAAATTGAATGATTGTCCTCATCATCCTTCATTTTATGTTGGTTACTGGGCTTTGTTGGGAAAGGAGATATTTGCATTGTTTAGCAAGTTTAGATATGAAAAAACAGTGGTCATTTTAAAAAAAATTTCCAGGTCAACAAGCTACGTGTAGAGTCAGCAGATCTTGTGGATGATGCTCCTGAACTTCACCATGTGGAAGGAGCATTCGTGGAAACTATCTTGTGAGTTTCAAACATTCTGGTCAACTTCATTTACTTTTGCAATGAGTTGTTATGTAAGAGCTCTATGCTTTGGACATACTTTAGAGAACTTTGGATTCACTTTCCTTCAAAGTCATGTGACCTTTTAATAAATGCTTAAACCATGCTTGTGAAGGCCAAAGGCAAAAACTCCTCCTCAAGATATATTGCTAAAAGTGGAACAGGAGCTACCTTTTAAGGACATGACTAAAGAAAGCTCCCTGTTTGTTTATAAGTTGGGTTTGAGCAAGATGCACTGTTGTCTCTTGATGAATGGCCTTGTCCTTGATTCTAGCGAGGTAATGCATACAAATCTAAAATATATCTGATTTGATATTCCTTGCTTGAACTTATGTTTATTGCATATACCTTTCGTTGTTCTCTTCTATTTGAAATTCACACAAACTGTTTAGTTGACTGTGATGCATGATGACCTTTCATATAAAGCTTGTGTTGGTTATTAATAAATTTGTTTTTTCCTTGATTGGAAATTCTCCTTTGAGAACACACACAACATATAATTTCCCCTACATTTTGTCAAATTAATGGGCCAAAAATTTTAAGTTGGCTCGTTTGAGCTTGTGCTAATTCCCATTGTTTCTTCTGGAATCCGAACCTCCTTTTTGGCATTTTAGTTGATGCAAATTTTTTCCTCTTCATTAGCTTAACAAGAATGTTTCTTAGGATGCTCTAATGAATGCCATGAATGATGAGCTCCCCAGAATACAAGAGCAGGTTTACTATGGTCATATAACTTCTCACACTGATGTATTGGACAAATTCCTTTCAGAAAGTGGCATTGGCCGCTATAATCCCCAGGTAATTCCCTTGCTCATTTTGGGTTCTGCGTTCTTGCATTTGGAATCACTGTACACAGTTCCATTTTTGCATTCTTCACAATGTTTTCTGCTGACGTTCAACTACAGATCATTATGGATGGCAAGACCAGGCCCAAATTTATTTCTTTGGCTCCAACCATGCTTGGGGAGAATTTAATTAATGATATTAACTACCTGCATTCTCCTGACAGTAAGCAGAATTTGTGTTGAGAAATATGATATTTGTATTAAAATTTGGTCTTTTTGGTCTTTTGAAAATTTATCGTCGTGTCTCATTCTTTCTGTTTATTTAACTAGTTATTCAACTGTTTCAGCTGTACATGATTTGAAGCCTGTAACTCATATTATTGCTGTTGACATAACCACAAGGAAGGGCATTGAATTGCTTCATGAAGGAATCCATTATCTGGTTATTTTTTCACAATAAGAATCTAAAACTTCGAATCTTTGATTTCCTATTTATCACTTCTAGATTTCAGAAATTAGTCATGACTTCTTGCTGTAAATGTCTGGATGCAGGTTGGTGGTTCTAAAGTTGCTAGGTTAGGTCTCCTATTTACTGGCTATCAAGTTACTGATATACCATCACTCCTTTTAGCTAAGGTTTTTGAAATCACTGCTTCAACTTATAGGTTTGTGACATTCTTTATAAATGATTTTGTTTATTTACATATAGGAATTGATGCTGACCATTGACTACTATGTTATCATGTAGTCATAAAAAATCTGTATTGAAATTTTTGGATCATCTGTGCTCGTTCTATGAGCAAAAGTACGTTGGTACTTCTTCTGTATCGGCTAAAAGCCGAGAAGTGTTCATAGAGAAAGTCTATGAGCTCGCTGATGAGAATGGTTTACCTTCGAAGGCTTACAAATCCAGTCTCCCTGAGTTCTCTGCCGAGGAAATGATGAACCATTTGAATGAGGTATATGGCTGTAAGTTACCTCTGTGCTAATATTCATCTACATCTGAATGGACAAACATTGCATATTTTCTGTTTCCATTTCATTCTTATAGATATTATGTTCTGCATATATCTAGCATCATCTTTTATTTTTGTTGGAAACTTTGATATATGGCAGAGCATGGTGTGCAGGTGGGACAATTTTTATACAGGCTTATTGGACTAGATTCTGGTGTTAATGCTGTCATTACAAATGGAAGGGTGTGTCCTTTCTTTCCCTGAATGAACAATTATGGAGATGACAGATGCATTAACTTCTTGCGCAGTTCTTTTCTTCTATTTGCAAGAAAACCTACTTGTTGCAAATATTTTATACTTTTTTTCATATGGGACAGGTGATTTTTTCTGGTGATGAAAACACTATTTTGAGCCATGATATACAGCTTCTGGAGTCCGTAGAATTTAAACATAGAATAAAGCACATCTTGGAAGTTATTGAAGAGGTACAGTGGCAGGGTATAGATCCCGATATGCTTACAAGGTTTGCTGATTTTTCCCTTCTGATTCTTATTGCCACCTCCACTCTTCCTCTTTTCAGTTCTTCTAGTTACCAAGCATAATCTCTTAGAAGAGTGTCTGTTTTATGCTTGTCATTGTGCATATGTTCGAAATTGTGCAAATTTCTGAGAGTGGAGTAAGTTGTTAAATTGGTTAGATTGTTCTTTGAGGTGTTTATGTGTAAGCTTAGCTGATGTTCCTGAATAAAGATATTCCATCCTTTTTCTCATGTAGAAAACTACAGTTATTTGTTTTGATAATTTATATTCATGGAATTTTCACAATTGAAGGTTCTGAGCAGACATCTATCAGGTGTCCAAACAATTAGTATAGGAAGTGGGATTTTTGATTATTCAGAACTTTCACTAGCATCATATCTTCTTCCAGTCATCCTTGTCAATATTATAAAAAATAATGCAAAAAGACTAGTTCAAAAAAGCTAGGAGTGCTGCTTTTCATAGAATTGTTTAACTTCCATGCAAACATTTTATCAAATATCCCTGCACTTTTTTGGTTGCACCACTCTTAGGTTGAAGAATTCTCACAAAAATTAAGTTCAACTTTTTTTTTTTTTTAAAATCATCTTGAATCTTACATCTTTGATATTCAACGTTCTTTCCATTTGGCTCACGTAGTTTGTTAGCAACAAGGGTGTGGTGCAAGGAGCAGATACTAGCTTGGTTGATTGCACAATGTAGAATTATTTTGCTAATGACAGCTTTAGTTAATATTTGCATGGATCACTCCGGTGTAGTGAATAATGTCCATAGTTCTGCTTTCTATCCACCTGTTTGCATTACAGAGTTCATTTTATGCTCAAGGAAGATCAGTTCCTAAATTTCATTTTGACATTTAATGTCCATCATATATCTCATTTAGCATAATGTGCAGTTTAAGATATTATTTTTCATGATATATCCAAATATTTATTTCATTCTTTTATTCCACTGGCAGCAAATTTTTTAGTGACATTATCATGGCAGTATCATCTGCAATGGCTACAAGGGATCGAAGTTCTGAAAGTGCACGCTTTGAGATTTTGGGTGCTGAAAACAGGTTGGAGCTTATTGTTGTATCTTACACTGGATATATTTTCTTTGTTATTCTTTTTCTCCTGCCATATCTAAATTGTGAACATTGAAATTGGCATCAAACCAGCAATTTCTGATTGATATAGGGTCTTAATGCCCTTTATATAGTCAATTTATGAATATTACTTTCCAATATGGTTGTACTATTATTTCTTAATACTTCCTCTTAAGTTCAGCCTAGATATTTATGATGCCAAAGTTGTTTGAAAGAACATTCATTCTAGACCTTTGCAATGATTAATTGAAAAAAAAAAATGAACAACTTGCCTCCATTTCTAATATGCCAATCAATCACTGTTACACCTTTTCTCTAATAGACAATCAAGTTCGATATGTATTGTGCGTTCATGAAATATTGGATTTAAACAATATTTATAATTGCTTTATCACAAGATAATTTCATAAATTTATTCTCTTCAATCTTGAGATCTTTAAGTACCTTTGTTAATCACATCAACTCACATGTTACTTGAGACATAACTCTATACTTTGATCCAACACTAGGTTTAGAAACCACAAGCTACTCTTTACTTTTCCAGGTGTCAAGTTTTTCATAATTCTCCATTTTGGAGAGAAGGAATGATTTATATACAAAGAAGACTCGTATATTCACCCAAAATCTTAAGGCATTAGGATCTAGATAAACTGTAGCATATATATCATCATTAATCTTTATTTCTAGTTGATCTTGAAAATTAGCAAATCTAGTACACCTCCCTCACGCCTAGGAATACACATTTGGTGTGTGAAGTTTGCAAAAAGGAAAATTGGTGGATGGCAACAAGCATCAACATTTGTGGGAAAGCCCAACATCACACTAGGGAGGTTTTGATACCATGTTAAATTTTTATTTAATCTCCATTTAAGAGGAGGAAGAATGGTTTATATGCAAGAGGATCACCATAACTTCACCTAAAACCTTAAGGGTGGGTTATGGATCAACTCTTGTATTTAAACCATCCTTAATCTTTGTTCCTAGTTGTGTGGGAATTTAACAACTTTAATACACCCCCCTCATGCCCAAGAATGGACATCTATTATGTGAGTTTGCATGAATGAATGTCTGCATGTCCCTATTAGAATGGACATTCGTGGGAAAGCCCAACAATGAACTAGGAGGCTTTGATGCCATGTTAAATTTTTGTAAGCCTCTATTTCGGAGGTGTTGGCTGCTCTCTGGACTCCTTTGAGTAGTGATTTATGTACAACAGGACCTCTTCCATCATATCTTCACTTATACACTCCCCTCATGCTTAGGAATGGACATCTGATGCATGAAGTTTGCAAGACTAGACATTTGCGAGTGCCCAGAACTTGACTTCTGTTAAAAAGCCATCATCAAACTAGAACATATTAAAATTTTTATTAACCTCTAATTTGGTGGATAGTAGTTTGTATACAAAAACCCCTCTTGTATATAAACAACTTCTCCTCCTTCTAAATAGAGGTCAAATAAAAATTTAACTTCATATCAAAGCCTTGTGACCAAAAGTTCATTGAGTTTGAATTGTGCCACCCTCAGTTCTGATGAATTTATAATATGTTCTATTTATTGATGGATATGTGATATATTATCTTTGCCCACCCTTGCATGCTAGAGGGGAATGTTGAAATAATATATGGTCTATTTATGTGCCTCACCCATAAGCCTTTGGGTTGAATGGTTTCTTAACACTAAGAAACTTGATTACAGAAACAAAGAAATTAGATAACCCCAGCAAATACACATAACCTTGTAGTGGAGCCTCAGTTACCAAGGATCCAACCCATTCAACATTAGAGTATCCTTATAGTGGAGCATGGCCATGATCGCTATACATAGACTTGGAACATATGATTGCCATGCAATAGACTTGAACATAGTGCTTTCTTCAAATATTTGAAATACTACACTCACCGCGAAATCTATATAACATCTATTGACTGCAAGGTAATTGAGTTTACCAACAAGCTTGTCTTTGATAATAAATCTAGCACATTGTTTCTGATGCAGGAGTATGCCCTTTCAGATCGAGCAAATATTATTCTCGAAAAGTATTTTAGTTGTTCAAGATCCTCAGTTTGAATTTATGTTTGAAGATATTCGATAAGTGACTATAGCCCCTCACATATCCACATAAGCACATAAAATAATCATTCTTGAGCTTGACTTGGGGAAAATAGAATGATCTTCATGAGCTTGAATATGACTAAATTGAGTTACCGCCTCACTAAACTTTCCAAACCATACTCGGGAGCTTGCTTCAATCTATATAAAAACCTTTTTAGCTTGCAAACTTTGTTAGATTCTCTCTGAGTAACAAATTCAGAAGGTTGCTCCATATATATCTCCTCTTGAAAGTCTCCATATAAGAAAGCAATCTTCACATCTAATATATAAAGTGGCTGATTATGGCTGCAAGGTAGAAAGGTCATCGTACAAAACCAGCCAGCAATTGGAGAAAAAAAATCCAAATATTCAACACCATGAACTTGAGCATAAACTTTAACCACTGATGAAGCCTTCGGTTGAGTTAATAGTCACCAGAATTAGTTTCACTATAGACACTCATTCACAGCCAATTGCTTGCTTATGTTAGGGCAAATAAACATGTCTGATTAGTTATTAAAGCTTGCATTTCCTCTTCCATAGTGTCCTTCGGCCACCGCTTCATACTTGTTGGACGCTTTAACGTCTTCAGTAGCCATAGTGCAATGAGACTAAAATAGAGTATAACAAAATTTCTGCAGCGGCCAATTACTCAAAAGGTCAGCCAACTAAAATTCTTCTGAAGCTGATGTAGAACTAAACAAATCAATGAGTTCCAAGATTTCAGTTGGAATAAGATTTCAAAATTGCACAATCACTGAGAATAACACCATCTCATGAGCTTTCAGTCAACAGATTGATCTTTAAATTGGCTAAAAAAGATTCAAGAAGTACTGTGTGCACGACCATGGCCTGTCACCAAAATACTCATTGATGAAGCCAAACAAACAAAAACAGAATCGTGGACCACTTTATGCATCTATTCTCATCAAAATATCATCTGACAAAACCAACCAAAGAGAAGCAGCACTGTGGAGATCAAAATGATGAATGAAGCTCTGTCATAGACACACACAATATGATGCACGGAGGTCACACATGGACAAAACCTTGAGATTTTCTGTTCCCTCCTCTTTGTCTTCTCTTTTTCCATTTTAAACCTTAAACTTTTTATTCTGCCTATGATATTGTGTAAACATTGAAATTAGGATAAACAGCCTTCTTGTTGATAGAAGGTCTTCGTAACTTATATATGTATATATATATATATATGTATGTATATTTAGTAAATTTATAACTATATTTTCCAATGTGGGACTAATATAGTCAAGGACTATTACAACTACAAATCATCATTTCATAACATTTGACTTCTATCCTTTCTTTAAAGATAATGGTTTTATGATGGATGGTCCTGAACAGAAATCTTGAATTCTTTCTCAGTATTTTCATAGAATGGATACACTTATATAGGTACAAAACTAGGGTTCTATTTTAGGTAATGAGCTAACCCACTACAAATCAGTCATTGACTAAATAAATTAGGAAAGATTATAATCAGAAAAAAACAGCCTACAAATCAGCGTATCAATTAGCTATTTACAACTATGTATCCCTTTTTTGGAAAGTCAAAGAATCTGTGATTCTCTAACTAATGTAGGACGAGTAGAAGAAATAATAAACTAGGGCTTAACGCTCAAGGGTTAGAAAATTATGGGCTGTTGGGTTTAGGAAAATAGGGGCTGTTGGGTGTTGTTAGGTCGCTGGAAAATCAGTTTCAGGATTGAATTTGAAGGTAGGCTGTTAAAGTTTCAGGTTTATGATGGCTGGAAATTTAGGGGTTAATTGCTAGAGTTTTAGGCTAAGAATTAGGGTTTTAGACTGCTGGAATTAGGCTAGAATTTAGGGTTTTTAGGTAGAAATTAGGGTTTAGGGTTGGTGGAATTTCAGAATGGATGAGCAAATAATAGAGTAGAAAACTAGGAATCACTCCTAGGGTCTAAGAATCACTCTTAAGAGAAAGCATCACACCTTCTATAGAAAACTCAAATTTAGAGAAAACAAAATCTGCATCTTCTTTCATGAAGGGCTGATTACATGCATATTTATAGAAAAAAATCTATAGAATCCTTTTCCTAATAGGAAAAGGTTTCCTAACTATATTCCAAACTTGAATCCTATTCTAATAGGATTTCCTTATTCTTAAATAAGTAATAAAGTCCTAATCTAATAAGGATACTATATCTAAAGTCCCTTTCTAATAATAAATCCTAAGACAAACAAAACTTAGAAATCCTAACAAAATTAGAAATCCTAACAGAAACAAAAATTCAGCCCTTGTATTTGTTATCAATTCAACTCCCAATTATCATCCCACCAAATTAAAGCTTGTGGTTGAGTAACTTGTCCTTTTTTATTTCTTTTGTAAACTTTAAACTCTTTTGCATCACTAACACTCCCCCTCAAGTTGGAGAATACATGTTTTCCATTCCCAGCTTGCTAGTAATATTTTGGAAGGTTGAGCTCTCCAATCCTTTTGTAAGCATATTTTCCATTTGACCATTTGTAGGAACATAAGGAGCGCAAATTAGTCCACTTTCAATATTTTTGTTGATGAAGTGTCGATCTATCTCAACATTTTTTGTTCTATCATGTTGAACTGGATTATATGCAATGCTTATAGCAGACTTGTTGTCGCAATGTAGCTTCATAGGTTCATGCCATTTAACTTGCAAGTCTTTTAAGATTTTCTTTATCGAAACTCAGCTTCTGCACTTGATCTAGATACCGCTACTTGTTTTTTGCTCCCTTAAGTCACTATGTTCCCTCCAATCACAATAACTTGTTGTTGAGTGTCGATTTGTGAGTGAACTAGCATAATATGCATTTGTGTAGACCTCTACAATTATATTTTCTCCTTTCCAAAACATAATTCCTTTCCTTGGAGTAGACTTTAGGTATTGAACTATGTGTAGCTTGTAAATGAACTTTCTCGGGATCATGCATTAATTGACTTATTACCCCTTAAGATATGCCATATCCAGACGTATATGAGACAAGTAGATTAGTTTTCCAGCCAACTTCTGATACCTTCCTTTATCAATAGTTTCACTATTTTTTGCTTCACTCAAATGATGATTTTTTTCTATTGGTGTATTAATGGGCTTGCATCCCATCGTTCCCGTCTCTCGTAGGAGGTCTAAAATGTGGTTTTTTTGGGAAATAAAGATACCTTCTTTAGACCGAGCTACCTTAATCCCTAAAAAGTATTTGAGCTTCCCAAGCTCTTTAATCTCAAATTCTCTTGCAAGTCTAGCCTTAAGCTTTAGAATTTCCTCATTATCATCACCTGTCACAATGATATCATCGACATATACTATCAAAACTGTAAGTTTCCTTGCTATTGAGTGTGTAAAGAAGAGAGCATGGTCTCCTTGGCTTTGTAGCTAATATTGAGCATTACTTTTGTAAGCTTTCCAAACCAAGCCCGTGGTGATTGCTTGAGTTTGTCAAGTGCCTTTCTTAACCTGCACACTTGATTATCTTTGAAATATTTCTCGAAACCTGGTGGAGGTTCCATATACACCTATTTGTCAAGGTCTCCATGTAAAAAGATATTTTTGACATCAAATTGCTATACAAACCAATTAAAGTTAGCAGCTAAAGACAAAAGAATTTGAACTGTGTTAATCTTAACCATTATAGTAAAGGTCTCTTGATAATCTACTCCATGTGTTTGAGGATACCTTTTGTCTATTAGCCTAGGCTTGTACCTCTCCAAAGACCCATCCGCGTTATATTTAATTGTACATACCCACGTACATCCTACAAGTTTCTTGTCTTTTGGACGATCAACAGTTTCTCATGTCTTATTTTTATTGACTGCACTCATTTCTTCACTCATGACAATTTTCCAATTCTCATCCCTAAGTGTCTCATTGAAGTTTTGGGGAATAGGAACTCTATCTAAATTAGTGAGGAAGCAACGATGTTTATGTGAGATTTTATCAAAAGAAACAAACTGAGAAATAGGATGTTGAGTACAATTTTGTACTCTTTTCTAACAATTATGGGAACATTCAAATCATCAATCATTGGAGAGAGTAATTGTGACTGCATACCTAGTGTGGGAATCGAATCTTGAAATTGCAATGGAGTAGAATGAGGCCCTTTCTCCTGAAGTAGACTAGGATAGGTTTTTCAGTAATTGGATGCTTGTTTAGGGTTGATTCTAAAGTGTCAAGAGGCTGGTTATGTGGCTAGTTGGCTTGTGGTAAATCAGGCTGGTCTAGTCGTAGATCAAGCTGGTCTTGTGGCAAATCAAGAGGTAATGATATTGAGGTTTTAGGTTGAATAGTAAACTGTAAATAAGGTAAAAACAGCTCATCTTCACTCACACTCTCCTCCTGAAGATGAGAACCTGAATAAAAAGATTGGTTTTCAACAAAAGTAACATCTATTGAAATGAAAAATTTATGAGAAGCAGGATGGTAACACTTATACCCCTTTTTAGTAGGCAAGTAACCAACAAAGATGCATTTTAATGCTCTTAGGTCAAGTTTTCCTCGATTAGTATCATTAATATGAACAAAAACCACACAACCAAAAACTTTTAAGGGTAATTTGGAAGCTATATGTGAATTGGGGAAATACTTGTGAAATACACTCATTGGACTCTTTAAACCGAGAACTTTAGAGGGCATTCCATTTATCAAGTGAGCTGCAGTAAGAATAGATTCCTCCGAATAACATTTGGGAACATTATTTTGAAATAATAGGGCTCGAGTGATTTCTAAGAGGTGTTTACTTTTCCTCTCGACTATGCCATTTTGTTGCGGTGTATTAATGCAAGATGAGTAATGAATAATTCCTTCTTTTTGAAGAAACGATGATAGATATTGATTGAAGTTATCTTTTGCATTCTCGCCCTAAATTGGTTGTTCATTTGGAAAAATCTTGAAAAGATGTCACAAACTTCAAATTTGTTTTTCATAAGATAGACCCAGATTACCCTTGTACAATCGTCTATGAATGTAACAAACCACCGTGCCCCTGTAAGATTCAAAACTCTAGAATGACCCCATATATTGGAATGGATTAAAGAAAAAGGGAACATTCTTCTGGTATTACTCAAAGTATAAGAAAAACTTTTGTGTTTAGCAAGGACACACACATCACAATGCAAACTACTCAT
>JAOXYD010000005.1:13287408-13299376 GCA_028565735.1 Pinacopodium congolense | reverse complement strand
CCTGGTGGAGGTTCCATATACACCTCTTCTTCAAGGTCTCCATGTAAAAAGGCATTTTTGACATCAAATTGATGTGCACACCAATTAAAATTAGCAGCTAAAGACAAAAGAATTTGAACTGTGTTCATCTTAGCCACTAGAACAAAGGTCTCCTGATAATCTACCCCTATGTGTTTTGAGTGTTAGCTACTAACCTAGCCTTATACTTCTCAAAAGACCCATCTGCATTATATTTAATTGTATATACCCACTTACATCCTACAAGTTTCTTGCCTTTTGGACGATCAACAGTCTCCCATGTGTTATTTTTATTGAGTGCACTCATTTCCTCATTCATGGGAATTTTCCAATTCTCATCCCTAAGTGCCTCATTGAAGTTTTGGGGAATAGGAACTCTATCTAAATTAGTGAGGAAGCAACAATGTTTATGTGAGATTCAGCAATTGGATGCTTATTTAGGGTTGATTCTGAATTGTTAAAAGAGGCTGGTTATGTGGCTGATCAACTTGTGGTAAATCAAGCTAGTCTGGTGGTAAATCAGACTAGGCTTGTGGCAAATTAAGAGGTGATGATATTGAGGTTTTCGGTTGAATAGTAACCTGTAAATCAGGTAAAAACAGCTCATCTTCTCTCACACTCTCCCATTGAAGATGAGAACCAGAATAAAAAGGTTGTTTTTCAACAAAAGTAGCATCCGTTGAAATGAAAAATTTACGAGAAGTAGGATGATAGCACTTGTACCACTTTTTAGTAGGCAAGTAACCAACAAAGATGCATTTTAATGCTTTTGGGTCAAGTTTTCCTTGGATAGTATCATGAATATGAACAAAAACCACACAACCAAAAACTCTTAGAGGTAATTTGGAAGCTATGTGTGAATTGGGGAAATACTCGTGTCTTTAAACCGGGAACTTTAGAGGGCCTTCTATTTATCAAGTGAGCTGCCGTAAGGACAAGTTCCCCCTAATAACTTTTGGAAACATGATTTTGAAATAACAGAGCTCGCGTGATTTCTAAGAGGTGTCTATTTTTTCTCTCAGCTATTCCATTTTGTTGTGGTGTATTAATGGAAGATGAGTAACGAATAATTCCTTCTTTTTGAAGAAACGATGATAGATTTTGGTTGAAATAATCTCTTGTTTTACCATTTCGTAAGTTTTGATTCTCACCCCAAATTGTTTTTCATAAGCTAATCTCTGATTACCCTTGTACATTCGTTTATGAATGTAATGAACCACTTGGCCCATGTAAGATTCAGAACTCTAGGAGGGCCTCATATATCGAAATGGATTGAAGGAAAAAGGAACATACTTCTAGTATTACTCAAAGGATAAGAACAATGTTTGTGTTTAGCAAGGACACACACATCACAATGTAAACTACTCATTTCAATGTTTTTGAATAACAACGGGAGCATAGTTTTGAGCAAACCAAATGGTGGATGACCTAGTCGATAATGATGGAGTAAAATGTCCTCTTTATTGGTAGAATGGTAGATAGGTAGGATTTTAAAAGGGAACAATTTTTGGCTTTCCCAGCATCAAGGATATAAAGCCCATTCCTTTCCTTAACAAGCCAATCATCTTCCCTAAGACTAGGTCCTACAAAATACAATGTGTAGGATAGAAGATTACTTTACAATTCAAATAATAGGTGACTTGTTTTATAGATAAAAGATTTATAGCTAAGTTAGGGATATGTAGGACATCTTTTAACACAATTTTGGAAGTAAGAGGAATGGTTCCCTAGCCTGCAACAGTAGCAAAACTTCCATCTGCAACTTTGATTTTTTTATTGCTAGGACAAGGCTTATATGAGGTAAAAGGCTGATGTTAACAAACCATATGATTGGTAGCACTTGAATCTATGGTTCAAGTATTGTTTTGGACCGGAAAAGAGGCACTAAGAGCATAAGAATTAGAAAACTTACTTGATTGAGCCAAGGAACAAGAGCTTCTAGGTGTTCTAGCCGATTTAAACATGGATTTCAGCTGTTTATATCTTCGTTAAGAGTTTCAAATTCATCTTGATTTGGTTTTTCACTAGGATCATCCTCAGCTTTTTCATGTGGTATTGTCCACGGGATTGTCCTCTACGATTACTTCCTTTTCCTCTAACATTTGGAGGCTTTTCGTGCAGTTTCCAACAAATATCTTTGTGTGAGGTGCCTTCTTACAATAGGTGCACTAGACCCCTTCTCGATTTGATTGCTTTTCATTTTTATTGGCCTCAATAGTATGTCCATCTCTTACGGAATTCATGGCTGATCCCTCATTTGTTGGATTGTAAAGCATCACTCCTCGGCGACTTTCCTCAGCCTGTATCATAGAGAAAACACCCTTAAGATATGGGAGGACTTACTTCCTGGAGAACTTGAACTCAAACTTGATCAAAATCTATATTTAGACCTGCAAGGAATTTAAATATTCTCTCCCTTTCCACAAATTTTTGCAAGAGGGCAGCATCTTCTCATTTTAAAGTTCTGATAATACTCTAATTCAAGCCACAAGCCTTTCATAGTACTGTAGTACTTAGTGATAGTAAGGTTACCTTGCTTTGTGGTGTTGATTTTGGTTCGGATCTCATAAATCAACGCAACATCCTGCATTTTTGAATAGGTTTGACGAATAGTTTCCCAAACTTCCCTAGCAGTTGTTAGGAACATACAGGTTCAGCTTACTTCAGGTGTCATAGAGTTCTTCCACAACCATGACATAATCATGGAATCCTCCTCGTCCCATTTTGCGAACGTAGAATCTCCAACATCAGGTTCAGTTCCCATAAGATGGCTCAATTTTCCCCTTCCTTTGAGAAAAGTCTTAACAATCCAAGACTATTAAAGATAATTGCGTCCATTGAGCTGGTAGAAAGATTGAACATTCTGCAAGTCTCCCTTTGGCTCAATTTATGTTTTGGATTGGTAGACTTCAGTATTGGAACTAATGATAGTAGTTTGATTTTCAGATGAATCCGACATAATGAGGCAATGAGAGAAAAAAAACTGAATGGAGAAGAATTGACAGGAGTTCAGCAACTGATACCCAAGATTTAGAAGAAATTTCTGGGTTTGAAAGGGCCGTAAATAGGCTTTGATACCATGAACAGAAATTTGGAATTCTTTCTCATTATTTTCATAAAATGGATACACTTATATAGACACAAAACTAGGGTTCTATTTTAGGTAATGAGCTAACCCCTATAAATCAGTCGTTGACTAAATAAATTAGGAAAGATTACAATTAGAAAAAACAGCCTACAAATCATCCTAGCAATTAGCTATTTACAACTATGTATCCTTTTGTGGAAAGTCAAAGAATCTGTGATTCTCTAACAGTTCCACCTATGGCTTTTGCCTTTAGTCTTAGATCACAAGCATTGCCTTTTGTTTCCTTTCCAATCTTATGCATTTTGTTTTATTACATGTTGAGTATTTAATTCCTGCTACATAATTCAGTTGATACCAGTATGTTCTAATTTCATGCTCAAAAAGCTGGGTTGAGGATATTTATGGGTTATATTTAAGACTATTGTGACTTATCTGCTGCATCTTCTCTGTTCTAATCTATGGAGTCGGTTTTTTCTAAATTATTTTATGCTGCAATTTCTCATTGACTACGAATTTTTTCTGTTTCACATTCCATCAATTTGACCTAAAAATATTGCGACTCATTTAAGACTTCTAACTTTTATTTTATGTCCAGTGCTGTCATTGTAGGCAATGAAACTTCTAGTGTTCATATTGATGCTGTACTTGATCCTTTAAGTTCAATTGGTCAGAAGGTGGCTTCCCTCCTAAGAGTTCTCAGGAAGTATGTTCAACCAAGCATGAGAATTGTGCTTAATCCTATGGTGAGACAAAATTGCAAGTTTCTCTTTGGAATTATTTTGCTGTGGTCCATACCATGTAGATGTTTGCCTTTCTATGTCACTAGACCTTTATAGGACCGTTATCATTAAAGATTTTATGAATATTAGGCAGAGTAGAATGGCAGAGGGGAAAAAGTTTGGGGAAGGAATAGACGAAGGTTTGTCTAGTTCACTAAATTTGACTGCCCTGCTTCTGATATGTAAGATTTCCATCATGTGGAAGCACAGTTTTACAAATATAAAGTAACAAATTACTTATTGATTATGGTAAACAAAATATATTGTTGGTTGTTTTGAAGTCCAGGAAGATTTTTGTTAACTTATTCTTCATAATATATTGTTGGTTCTTTTGAAGTCCAGGAAGATTTTTGTTAACTTATTCTTCATAATTCTTTTACTTCAACTAATAATATTGGTCAACTGAGCAGTAGATTTGCACTTGACTTGTAGAAGAACTGAGGCTGTTATAGGTCTTGAGTATATTTGTCGATGTTTTGTCTCCTTGAACAAGGAATTCTATAATTGGCATTAATAAGCTGTATATTGGGTGTCCTTGGTGCTTATTATGATGTTTTTGCTGAAGAATTTTATCCCATTTGGTTTTTTACATTATGCATGTTTTCATTTCATCTATCTTGATCCAGAGGATAACATTATTGATAATGGATGTCCTATGTCAAGCACAGTTAATGATGACCAATAGATGATGCTGCATTTTGCTTGCAAAATGTTCGAGTGGGACAAACTGATAGCCAATTTGAGTATCTTTTATTCTTTATTTTTGGTGATATTCTTGGTGCTGGTGCATCTTGTTTTAAGTCCATTCTGAATGGGGGCCTAAAACCTTAAATTGGATGAAAATATGATTCTACTTCTATGCTGTAACAGGATAGAACATTTGTAAAATAGAAGCTTATTTTATCTTATCACTCCCAGGTTATATATTAAAAAAATGGTTGGAAAACCCGATTACATATGAAGAATGTAAAGCCTGTATTACAATTGTTAAGGCAATATCTGTGACATGTATTATTTTTGCTGTATTACCCTTGGTAAGCTACTTTATTTGGTAACATTGCATGTTCTTGTTGCCTGTTCTGACACGTGAATTTGTTGCAGAGTTCTCTTGTTGATCTCCCTCTGAAGAACTTCTACAGATATGTTGTTCCAACCATGGTATACATCTAATTCTGGGCTGTACTTTTCAGTTACCATGTTCCTTTGCTTAGTTGGGCTTTGCCTTCTCAGGATGATTTCAGTAGTACGGATTACTCAATAAATGGACCCAAAGCCTTTTTTGCAAATATGCCACTGTCAAAAACCCTTACCATGAATCTTGACGTTCCTGAGCCATGGCTTGTTGAGCCTGTTATTGCAGTGTATGTTCCCTCCCTACTTAGATACTACCACTTCTTTTATGTTATTGTAGTGAAGCTTAAGAAGCTGTTGTCTTGTCAAATGTTTCAGCCATGATTTGGATAACATTTTGCTTGAGAACGTTGGTGACACAAGGACACTGCAAGCTATTTTTGAGCTTGAAGCACTTGTTCTAACCGGTGAGACAGATGTTTTCTTCCATTTGTCTTAAAGAAATGTTTCACAGTATTTGTTGTTGCCGGTGAAGAGAGAAACTCTCCTGATTTGATTGCCTGCTTTGTACAGGCCATTGTTCTGAGAAAGATCACGATCCTCCCCAAGGCCTTCAACTCATTCTTGGAACTAAGAATATACCTCACTTGGTTGATACTCTGGTGATGGCCAATTTAGGATATTGGCAAATGAAAGTCTCTCCGGGAGTATGGTACCTGGAACTTGCTCCAGGCCGCAGTGCTGATCTTTATGTTCTGAAGGAAGAAAGTGGCGGTAGTCAAAGCAGGCCTTTGTCAAAGCGTATCATTGTAAATGATTTGAGGGGTAAAGTAGTTCATTTGGAAGTCATGAAGAAAAAGGGCATGGAGCATGAGAAGTTGCTGGTCCCCAGTGTTGATAAACATTCTCATGGAAAGGCTCAAGTGAGCTCATTTATATTTTTCCTAATAAGTATTAGATTTGTTCAAGATTTCAACCAATTTAGTCAAGTGAACTTAAGATGTGTATCGTTGCTGCCTTTTAATTTTTTTTGTAGGGAACTCATAGTAGTTGGAACTCTAATCTACTGAAATGGGCTTCTGGTTTTATTGGTAATAGTGATCAATCAAAAAGCAATAACAAGAATTTAGTGGTGAGCTTCCATTTTCATTTTGTTTTCATGTCCTCCATTTTCTTCATCTCTTCCAAGTCCTGACATTTTACCCATTTCATATGATAGGTCTGGACTATTGAATTGAATGTTTCATGTATTGTACCTTGACCAGATCAATTTAGTAATATCACAAGATAATTTTGCTGAATTCTTTCTTATAATTAGGAAATTTGGGTTGAAGAAAATGTCAGCTGTCTTTTTTAATCTTAAGCTTATATCACTTTAACTACCATGTGGTATCATTACATAATTATTTGAACTAGCTCCCTAGTTTTTTCAAGTTACTGAAGCTATTTGATCACTCCCTCACCACAGCTGGACATCAAATCCAATCTTGTGCATTTACTTTGATTCCTATGCTTCCTATTGTGATTATTTTGATATCCTTCCTTCCAGGAAAAGAGGAAAGGACGGCATGGAACAATGATCAATATTTTTTCTGTTGCTTCTGGACATCTGTAAGTCTTCTGTTCGTCATTCATTTATCTTATTGAACTAATATCTTTCATAACAATCTCTCTTTTATGTTATTATGTCTAAGATGGTATGTATATCCTTCCACGCTTTACTATTTTAGACCAATAGATCTTGAGAGGCAAAACTGTATATTGGATGATAGAGACTATTTATTCTTGCTAGCACTATTAAGCATTAGATGCCAAAATCTGGCTTTTGAAAACTTATTATTAGTTGATGAAGGTTGTTAAGGAAGCACAAAGATGATATCTTTTTCCGAAACAAAACCAAAATTAAAGCTACCTATTAACTGTGGAATTCAAGAGGTAATCATGCTGCCAAATTTGTTAACGACAAGATAAAAACAGAAGTTGAACGTCCAAACTTCTATGAATCTTTAAATAATGTGAGGAATATTCTTATAATGTGAAGCGTTCTTTTGACAAACAATGGAAAAGGAAGACGACCAAATAACAAAAGGGAAAGATACTATTGATGCACTGGAGGCTGATCTTGTCTATGTCTGGATGTAGCTATCAGTTACGGCATTGAGTGATTTTGTTGGTTGAATCTAAGACAAGAATAACAGCTTTAAGTATTTCCAACTGCGTTAATGGATAACAGGCATGAATTTGGAGTTGTGGTCAGTTATAGTACTACTATTATGGAACTTTTCAATTGTCAAATATGTTGGCTCTATAGCATTTATCAAGTTCTAGGAATTTTTTCTTCTGATTTTAGGTTTAGTTGCTGTGTACAGTACCTTAATCCTCTTTGTAATTATTTTTATAAACAATTATTTTTATCTAAAAAAAAGAGGAAAATCAATTTTTGATAGCACTTGAATTTTAACATTTGAATTTCACAGGTTGAATCTAGACTTGTATGATCAGTATTTATCACATTTTAAGTCAAGGACGGCTTGTCTAATTTAGGCAAAAGAGTTTTAGACTTTATAAAAGAAATAAATGAGTACAAATCACTCAAACTACAAGCTTCAATTTGGTGGAATGAAGAGTAGGAGTTGGAGTGACAGCCAGGATAACAGCAGCTGAAATTTACTTTATGGTAGGCTTTGCTTATTGGATAGGAAGTAATAATTAGATATGTTATTCTGGTTGATTAGGACTTAAATTTATTTAGGAATAAAGGATTCTTATTAGAGTAGGATTTAATTCTATTTTGGATATTTTAGGTAGGAATCCATTAACTATTTGATTAAGGGTTCCAAGAACTTTTCTACGTATGTGCGTACTCAGGCCTCCAATAAAGAATATCCTGACTATAAACTTGAATTTTCAATTAGAAGGTGTGACAATTTCTTCTAATAGTGATTCTTAGATTTTAGGAGTGATTTCTAATTCCTCACTTCCATTTCTCGTTTCCCTATTAAAATTCTAACATTTCTATCATGAAATTCCAGCGATCAAACCCTAAATCCCAGCCATATAAAACCTAAAATTCTGGCAACCTAGATGAATAGTCTGATCCTAAAATTCCAACAGCCAGGTTTTATAAGTTTTATGAGTTTTTACTAGTTTGATATCTTAAGAGCATAAGCTAGAGTTGAATCTGACCACTTCAGCGGCATGATTATTCAACTCACCAATCTTCACTTTGAACCTCACGATTTGTTTCTTCCAGACCCTCTCCCATCTGGTCCCTCGTTCAGATGGTCTAATTTCCAGAGAGCTTTCCTCTGAAACTTTTTAGATGAGTTATTTTGTGAATAATAATCTTCTACTGTTTAAAGTTCATGCTATCAATAGAAATGTTGAACCTCTACAGGTTTAGTTTGTTGTACATGGAGGTAGAATTACTTCCCCTTTTACTAGGGTTGAAATCCTGGTCCATGCATTGGGTGAGGGATTTTTGAGTTTTCAGATAACAAATTGAAAAGGCAATTGAATAAAACAAGTGGTGATCTAGAATACTAGCGACAAATCCATGCCATAGATCATTCACCTACTTGCTTGCTAAAAATTCTTGCTTGCTCGCTTTTAGAAACCCAAATGCAATGATGTGTTCTTGTTTTGCAGGTATGAACGCTTCCTTAAAATCATGATTCTGAGTGTCTTGAAGAATACTGATCGTCCAGTGAAATTTTGGTTCATAAAGAACTATCTCTCTCCTGTATTTAAGGTATGATTTATGTCATCTAAACTGATTGCTTGTCTAGTTTCAACTTCTTTCAAATTTTTACCTGGATTGACTGTTTTTGCTGTTATAAACATGCAGGATGTTATTCCACATATGGCACAGGAGTATGGTTTTGAATATGAATTGATCACTTATAAATGGCCTACGTGGTTGCATAAGCAGAAAGAAAAGCAACGAATTATTTGGGCATATAAAATTTTGTTTCTTGATGTTATTTTTCCTCTTTCTTTGGAGAAGGTATGGTAATTATTTTCCATACATTTCTGTTTTTGTCACAGTGCTGCTAACTTCATGTTTCACATCGGTACATTATTTATTTGGTTTTTTTCTTGTGTAGGTTATATTTGTTGATGCAGATCAGGTTGTTCGAGCAGATATGGGAGAACTGTATGATATGAATATAAAAGGAAGGCCTCTTGCATACACGCCATTCTGTGACAACAACAAAGATATGGATGGATATCGTTTTTGGGGACAAGTATGTATTGCATTATGTCTTGGTTTTCTTATTCTGATATCTAACCTTCTATCACTAAAACGTTCAATTTACTGCCATTCTAATGTTTCACTTGTTGCTCAGGGTTTCTGGAAAGAACATTTAAGGGGAAAACCTTACCATATTAGGTAGGGAACTTATTGCTCTTCTTCTCAACTTAGTCAAAATGCTTATTCAGAAATGGTTTGTCATGTATTATATTTGATGCAGTGCATTATATGTTGTGGATTTGGTAAAATTTCGAGAAACGGCAGCAGGAGATAATCTGAGAGTATTTTATGAAACCCTGAGCAAGGATCCAAATAGTTTGTCAAATCTTGATCAGGTGAGTTATGGGCTTGCAATTATTAGTGACTTTTAGTCCTTTAATTATATATCATGACTTTTGTTATGTTTTTGTTACCTTGATACACTTTTGAATATTTTGCTACATGAGATATGATACCCTCAGATATTCTTAAAGTTATCTTGCTAAGGAAAATTTTAGGATAATGGATATTTTAGTTTAAAGTTGAGTTCTTGAGTTCTACTTTAAAAGGTTCAGAGGTTAAATTCATCGTCAGAATAATTGAGTTAAAACTTAGGCTTAGGAATGACTATCTAGAACAAGAGTTCTGTCAAAGAGAAACTAACGAAAGGCTTTCAAGAAATATATTCTAAGAGAACCAACTCATTCTGGAAAGCTAACAGGAGGTTTTTGATGAGGTCCCGAGTCAAAATATGTGGTTGTCATGTTTTAGATTGGTACAAGTTTCAGCTTCTCAGCTAATTATACATTAGAACTAATCTTTCCTTGTTTTGGCATTCAGGAAGTTGTATTTCTATTCTTGCTGCATAATGTGCTAGAATTCTCTTGTTTCCTTGCTTCCATGCAGAGGTTTTGGAGGATTGAACATTCTTTTGAAAGCATGCTAGGCTTTCATAATATGCCACTATACCTACTGGCTTCAGCATTGTGTGTTCAATTTCTATATTACAAGGTCTGGCCTTTTACTATGGACACAACATTTCCTTTTTCAGGATCTTCCAAACTATGCACAGCATACAGTACCCATTTTCTCTTTACCCCAAGAATGGCTGTGGTGTGAGTCGTGGTGTGGTAATTCTACCAAATCCAAGGCGAAAACTATTGATCTTTGCAACAATCCTATGACAAAGGAACCCAAGCTTCAGGTGATACATATATATATATATATATATGTTTGTCAGTTGGTTCTTAAATATTCTTAAAGTCATTTTTGCATGGTTGTCATTCTTATTATGCTTCCCCATCCGCTCTCTTGCAGGGTGCAAAAAGAATTATTTCAGAGTGGGTGGACCTAGACTTTGAAGCAAGACGATTCACCGCAAAAATCTTAGGTGATGCAGTGGATCCTCAAGAAGAGTATGTTGTGCAGAATTCTGTACCGGATAAGCCATTGGAGGAAGACGTAGAGTCTAAGGCAGAGTTGTGAAAATTTTGGGTTCTCATTCATAACAGCATTAGGGAGATCCATTACTCAGCACTGTTTAATTGCATTGGTTTGAGAATACCCCTAATGTCCCTATCCTACCCTTGAAGCGCTTAAAAGCAGCCTAACTGAAATTTTGCAGATTTTGCACCACGAACCTTATTAGACTGGTGGTGCCTTGAAGATTACATCTCAACACAAATGGACATGATACGGAGATTTTTTTTTTTGGAGTTATTTATACAGTTCAATTTGAACGATTATCCTTTTTAAGTCTAAACCATTTTATGGAAATTTAAGGAGCTGCGTGATATCACTTTTGTTTTTTTGTTTTTATTTTTTTGTTTTTATTTTTGGAAGAAAAACGAAAATATATTTAGTTGATATTTATAATAAAAAACGTATTTAGCCAAACCCATCAATATCATATGTGTTACAACATTCTAACCAAGTTATTTCTTTTTTTTTCATCAATCATAGTTAGTTAAAAGTAGGGATATGCATAGATCATAGATATTCTGAATAAGCTGGAAAAGCTAAAGAAAAAGATCCCTAATAGAACTGTACTATTAAATTTACTATAATAATTATATCAAATTACACAATTAACTATAATTTGTTATGGTTCTTAATATTGTATAATACCTAAATAAAAAAATCAAATTGAATCGTATTGAATTCTTTTAAATTACGTTGGTTAAGTGTTATTATATAATTTATATGCTTCAGTTAATCCAAGGCACATAAAATAAAAAACAACTTTATTTTGTATTGTTTTAACTACCATTTGAAGCATTTTGAGATTTTAATATTTTCTATGACACTCATATTGCATTTCATTTCAAGGAACTTTTAAAGTCATTATAGCAACACCTTCTCCAAAACACATTAACTATACTAATTATATAAAAATTATGCAAAAGATAAACAAGAAAGGTTCAATAAATGGGGAAAAAACCAAACTATCATTAAAAAACAAAGGAAAAGAGATAACCACTAACTAAATGGTATCAAACCTTATTTAACCTTTTTCAATTGAATATCCTCTTTAAGTGACTAGGGATTGTAGATTAGTAGCCACATATAATTTTCCAAACCTAATCATCTTAAATTTGTCATGGATTTGTGATAATTGTGTTTTTATAAGTGTTTTTCTAAGTGTTTTGCATTTGTTTCTTGCATAATAGGTTGTTATTATTGTGTTTTAAGTCTAGTTTTGTGTGTTTTTGTTTAATATAATTTTAATTATTGTTTTGTTTGTGTTTAGTATTAATTTGGAGTAAGTTTTGTTTATTT
>JAOXYD010000005.1:13249091-13282319 GCA_028565735.1 Pinacopodium congolense | reverse complement strand
TAAACATTTAAACACATTATAGGGGTCATAATGCATCAAATTCACTATCAAAATCATATCAATTTTGACCCCTATCAATAGGCAGTGGAGGTGATGGGCTACTTGCAGGAGCTGGAGTTAACCTATTATGAAAATGTTTTTAGTTTTCTTGATTTGTTTTCTGTTTTATTCTAAAGTTTATTTCTTATATTATCACAACGCCTTTCATAAATGAAACTAAATAGGTTTGTTTGCTTTGGTTTTTATGTCAAATGAAATAGCAATTACAAACCACAACTCGCAGCCATACCAAACAACGCCTATAAATTATAAACTACCATGAAAAATATGATAAAATGTTATGGTTTAAGGAAAATAACATAAGTATGTCAAAATAAAATCCTTCCCCCACTTAAATGAAATAATGTCCTCACTATTGAGAAAAACAAACATAAGCACAAAAGTGAGAGGAAAAGTGATAAGAATACACCTGTATAATATTGTTGATGTTTTTAGATATGATGGAGTATTGCAACAATTAAAACCACATAGAAAGATCAAATATGAAAGACATAAAATAAATGAAAATATGCTCCATTATCATATATATGCAATCAAAGTACATTTAATGAGTGAAAATACAAATGAAAGTAAATTAAAAAATGAAAGAAAAAAATACAAAACACAATGAAAAGTACCTGAGAACAATAAAAGGGAAACATACGAGAAGTAAACAATAAAAACAAACATCTTATAATAAAATGGACAATCCAAAATAATAAAAAACTAGGGATCTGGTCATGTGATGTCTAATGCTCCTCTAACTAATCTATTAACTCCATGCGATCCATCTGATTATGAATGGCAGCCAAGCTAGAACAAAGCTCAGAATGAATCTCTGACAGTCTAGAATCAAAATGACTCTCTATCGTCAACAAAATAGTTTGAATGTCATCTCGAGGTAGATTAGAAGGAGGCACGAAATTAGGTGAAACCAAAGCTGAAGGATGAACACTTTGTGTTGTCTCAGGAGACACCTCACCTATAACCTACTTAAGTGTAGCAGGAACATATAGAATAGTAGGATCATCATGTCTCTCACCTTCCTAAAAACATTTGACAATAACGTTATGCCACTTACCTCTGACTTAAACGTACTTCCATAAGCTAAGTTTGGAATAGGAGATCTACAATGCTCCTGCATGGTCTTGGAGTACCTCATCACTAAAAGGAACTCCTACTGCTTGAAAGATCCTAGTCAACAAAGAGGGGAAGGAGAACTTCTTGCTAAGTCTCTACATCTAGACAACTTCTCGCATGGTAGTAATAATAAACCGAGATAATGGTAGCCTCCAAATTGCACCTAATCTATGCAACATCTTATACAAAATATAAGCATATACGAATCCCACCTTATCTAACCCACTAGCCCTAGGTATCACATTTTCACTTAATAGTGCCACAATAATATACTCTCTAGCCCCAAAATGTGATGTAGTGAATGTTTTAGGGTTTTTCCTAACTAGTCCTAGGACCTCTCCAGCTACAGTGATGAAAAAGTTGAGATTAGATGATACTAAATCTCCATGGGAAGTATCCCATGCATTAACATAAACATCCCCCTCATTGGGTACTCTTAAAAAGTCTAAAATGAAAGAACGAGCAATGAGAATAGGGGTACCTCTCACAATGCTCTAAATCTCAATGGTGTCAGCCTCGTCCTTACTTTTAATGTTCACATAGAACTTGCAAACTAGGGTCAGATAGTAGGGCTTAGAAATTGAGAGGCCTAGCTCCCAAACTAGAGATCTGAAAGAGCTGGAGATGTCAAAATCAAACTCAAGGGCTGGATGGATAGATTGCTCAATAATGAGATCATTGCCCCCCACGTCCTGTGTACCAATTTGAATTTTCTTGAGTAGTGAAACGATCATAATCAAATGTTGACCTCTTACAGGTAGACTATTTGTTATAAGCTCGAGGTTCCATTTAACCCAAAAATGTGTAGAAAAGTGGTTGAAATATGCTTGAAAATGAACTTGAATGCTCAATATACTCCGGACAACCTTGAAATATTTCTTACTCACTAGAAAATTCCTTTGTCAGCAACAAGAGTGTCAGGGTGAAAAATTAGTTACCAATGGAAAGCTTATGAAGAATGGAGTACATTGGTACAAATTTTTAGCTCAAATACTAAGGAAAAGCATAAAAGAATGGAAAGGAATGAGAAGGGGTGACATTGGTGTTTGAGAAATGTGAAAAAAATTAGTGTAAGATGGGGTTTTGATGATGCAAATGGGTTTAAATGATGAAGTTGGTAAGGAAAGTGGTAAAAAGATGGATATTTGAGTGAAAAAATTGTGAAAGTGGTGGTGGTCAAAGGTTTGGAGGTTTAGTAGTAGTGTGAAGGTGAAAATAAAGAAGAAGATGATGAATAGTTGCTTTATTTATGGTTTTAATCAAAACTGCATCATTTTTAGCCTTTTGTGAAGATTAACAGTGGTTGATTCAACGATGGTCTTTAATCAATTTTAGGGTCTGTTCTACGAAGCTCAATGCAGGTTAACCAATCCTTTAAAGGTAGATCATTAGACCGTCGTTGATGAACTTTTTAACAAATTTCCAAGTGATTTTTAACCTTAAAACTTCACCAAGTGCTCCCTAAATTAAGGGCTAACAAAATTAAGAGGATTTTTCATCGATTTGCTTAAGAATGGGATTTTTAAACACTTAAAAACCAAAGCAATGACTCTAAAATTAAAGAAAGACTAAAGAAAACACACCAAACCTAAATAAAACACACTAACAAGCTTATAAAAAACTAAATTAAGGTCCTAAGATACAAAATAAAAGCAACACACATATATACATAATTAACTAACTAAAGAGGAAAATTCCTAATTCAGTGAGGATCAAAAAGTACAAGAGTCTCAATAGACTCGTCAATTATACTAGGTATATATAACTTTGCCCTTTTTCTATTGACCTTGAAACTTAAGTGAACATTAGTTACTTCAATCGTGTAAAATGGATAAAACTGGGTCACCTCATAAGGGTCTGTCCATCTAAATCACTTTCTAGGAAATAGCTTTAATTGTGAATTATATACCGAGACCTTATCACTAACCCAAATCTTGTGATGAATTATATGCTTATCATGTCATCTCTTGACTGCTCTTTATATAGTTTAGAGTTGTTATAAGCATTGATACAAAACTTATCTAACTTGTTCAACTATAATAAACGTTATTCTCCTACTTCCTCTAAATTGAAATTCAGAAAATTAATGGCCCAATATGCTCTATATTCTATATCTCTATAGGTAAATGACAAAACTTTCCATAAATCAACTTGAAAGGAGATATAAAAATGGGCATATTGTAACTAGTGCGATAAGCTCATAAAGCATCATCTAACTGCAATAACTAATGCTTCCTTTACAAACTAATTGTCTTTTACAAAATTTAATTAATCACGCAATTGGATATCTTCACTTAACCACTAGTCTGACGATGGTAGAGTATAACAACCTTATGAGTAACACTATATTTAATTAAGAGGTAATCAAACGCTTTAATAAAAAAGTGTGATCCCCCATCACTTATATAGTTCTAGATGTCCTAAATTATATAAATTTTTCTTTTTTAAGAAGTAAACTACACCCCTCGAATCATTAGTCGATAGAATAATTGTTTCAACCCGTTAGCTCATATAATCAACAAGCACAAAAATGTATTGGCTAGAATATGAAGTAGGGAAAGTTCCTATGAAGTTAATACCCAATACACTAAAAATTTCACACACCAAGATGTTATTCAGTGGCATCTCATGTATTCTAAAAATGTTTCCAATCCTCTGCCAATTGCATGTATTCTAAAAATCTTTCATATGCCTATCATTGTATTAGTTTCCCCTTTCTTAGATACCACATAAATCAGATCGATGTAGAATCAAACATATGAAAGATGATACCAATATCCAAGAGCTTAACTACTTCCTTCACATTTTGATTTAACCTATGTTGTGGCTGGACTAAAGGTTTATATCCCTTCTTCATGAAAATTTTATGGGTTCAAATTTAGGGACTTAACCATTTTATGTGAAGGTCTAACCTATAGCATAATGATGATCTTGAAGTACTCTAAGAAATGATAATGGGTAATTGTAGTGGAGGTCATGGAAAGGCATGCTTAAGGTGTAAAGGAAGAGGTTTAAGGTTTAAAGTCAATGGTTTCTCAATAGATGGTTTTGGAAGGGTCTTGATCAATCTATCTAAGGGCTCATATTTCCTAGATTGAATCCAACTAGAAGTCTCCTTCCTAGCTTCTAACTCTTTTAATACTTCCTAAACTTCCTTCTCCTCTAACTTTAAAGAACATAGATAAATTAATTCCTTTTGCAGTGGATCAGAACAAAGAAAAATAGATGGATCACTCAGAATGGGGATAACTTTAATGAAGTTGCGTGAATTAAAAGTAGAGGGATGCTTTATTGCTCTGAACACATTAAGCTCCGTTTCTTTATCGTAAAGCCTAAGGATGAGCTTCCCTCTATTGACATCGATAATTGCCCTTATTATGGTCATGAATGGCCATCCCAAAATGATAAGAATTACACTATCCTCTTCCATATCCAAAACTATAAAATCAATGAAAAAGATTAATTTATTAACCTTGACAAGCATATCTTAGATGATTTACCTTGGATACATCATAGATCGATCAGCTAACTATAGCGAGAGTGCAATTATTTTAGGCTCTTCTAATCTTAACTTCTTAAAGATAGACATAGACATTAGGCTAATACTCACTCCAAGATCCATTAAAGTCTTATCTATAGTGCAAGGAATGGAATGGTGAAACTACTATGGTCTTTGAGCTTTAAAGGTAACCTTTTTAGTAGGGTTACATAACACTCCTCGTTAAGTTTTACAGTATCATGCTCTTAAAATCTCCTTTTCTTGGACAAAATGTCCTTTTAAAAACTTGGTATAAGAGGGAATTTTGTTATTGTCTTGACAAATGAGATATTAATGTGTAATTTCTTGAACATCTCTAAGAATTTTCCAAATTACTTATCAAGGTTGGTCTTTTTTAATCTTTAAAGGTAAAGGATCCTAGGTTTATAGGGTTTGATATTTAGATATGTAAATAACCTATGTGGTCTTTTAGAACTTTCACCCTTAACTTCCTTCTCTTACTTCTTCTCACTCTTCTTAACTTCCCCTCTCTCTTCTCTCACCAACATTTTCTTTCCTTTCCTTTCTTTCTTCTTCACCCACCATTTGCTTCCCTTTCTCTTCTTTCTTCTTTCTTTCCATGCTCTTAAGATTTGGCTTTAGTAGTACTAAGGAACTTACTAAGCAGACAATTATATAAGAGTTGTGCTATCTATCTAACCTGAGTCTCAAGGTTATTGATGAAAGCCTCATGGATTTACATTTTAGACTGATTGGTATCAATATATTTAAGCACGATCTTCTCAAAACTAGGCGTCTCTTGTAAATGAGGTAGATTGGCTCTAAAACCAAGTAGAGGGGCTCTTTGAAGGTTGACTATAAGTGGTTGTCGGTAATTCTGATTGTTAATCCATAAAAAATAGAACGGTTCTTACAATCAAGATTGTAAGTATTTTAGTAAAGATTTCTTCTTTATCTATTAAAATTTCTAACAAATTGGGCTTGTTCAAGTTCTCGGGCAAAACAAATTCCTTCTTAACATTATAAAGATGAATGGAAGTTACTTCCATAACTTTTACACTCAATTGATCTAAAGGTACTGCTACCAACTCCATCACTAAGCTATCTAGCTTCATATTCAGGAGTCCATCTAGGATCCTAAAGGTATTGTATCATTAATTGCATGAGCCTCATATAGTTTTCTAAGGTGATGCTATAAATGGTATTGGAAGTTATTTGTAGTAATTTCCTCATCAATATTTTAAGGTTCACTCGAAGTCTTTTTCTTTAAACTTTCTTAAGCTATAACATCTATATCATAATAAGCAGAGGGTGTGGGGCCAATGTAAAAAATGTTCACTTATTGCCACGTACTGAAACCACGGCTCGAACACCTAACAAACATCTCTTTAAACCACTCCCAAGCTTTATATGGACTTTCATTTTCATATTGAAGAAATGAACTAATCTAAATTTTTATCTTGGCTACCTTGGAAGATGGGAAGAATTTAGCTTAAAAAAGCTTCATTAAATCAAACCATGTAATAATGGAACTAGGCTAAAGAGTGGATATCCAGGTTTTGCTTTATCTCGAATAGAAAAAGAGACAAGTCTAAGAATAACCACATCTTTCGAAACCCCCATTCGTAAGATCACAAATGTTTAAGAGATTTTGCAAGTGCTCATTCAAATCCTCTAAAGCTGATCCACCAAACTATGAAGACTTAATCATAGAAATGATACTATGATGTATTTTAAAATTATTGACATATATCCTAGGTTAGAAAATACTAGCTACAAGTTTACCTCTATTTCCTAAAGTTAAGTTTATTATAGTTAATTCCCTGTGTCCTTTTTGAAGTCAGACAATGACATGCTCCTGTGAGTCTATTTCTATTGGTTCAAATTCTATATCACTAGATTTCTCTACTTATAATGGATCGAATGTACTAGCTTGAGATTCTTTTTTTTTTTTTATGAAATGTACGCTCAAGCTTTAGATAGAACTCTAATATTTTGGGAATTTGGCCAAATATATGCATGTAAAACTAAGGAAAGAACTAAACAAAACAAAGTACTAACTAAGAAAGCATATAACACAAGAAAGATACTAAAAAGCAACAAGAATATTTAAAATTAAAATTAAACAAATAATGCTAAAAAATTTAGAAAAATTAGAAAAATAATAGAAACAAGTTCTAGAGTAATTGATATATATTTCTTCCTAATATTATAGTTTCCCATTCTTGGCAACGACACCAAAACCTATTATTGGTTTATGTAATTTAAATTTTTAACAAAATTTTTCAATTTGATTTAAAACCAACATAAAGGCAAGTGTACCTTTTGTACAAGTAATAAAACGTACTAAGCAGTCCAGATGTCAATTCCATAGGAAAGTAACTACAAGTACTAGGTCAATTCACTTACAATTATCTAGAAAGATCAAATTAATTGATTTAAAAATTGAAAAAAAAACGCTAAACTAACTTAACTCAATGTCAGACAAAATCGAAAAAATTTTAAACTAAGTTGACTCAATTTCAAACAATGTAAATGACGTTAAGTTGCTTTCCAAAATTACCAACCATAAAAAAACCAAAGATTAGGTGTTTAATGATTTAATTAAGAAATTAACACTTATGATTACTAATTTAGAGTATCTTTACAAATTCATGACAAAGTTATGGTTAAGACTATATTTTTTCTCCATTAATCCTAAATTGAAGTTTGATCAATTATTAATTTTAGGCAATAGACTTTGTAGATTAAGAAGCTTAACACCAAATCTTTAATATCAAGATTAAAACTTTCACAATTAATCAAGGTTTGGTTATGACATGATTAGATTATGTCGTTAATTGATTAATCCAACACTTAGGTAGATTTCTCGGATCCTAGATTATCTAACACTCTTTTTTTAAGTGACTAGTTTAAAAAAAGATGATTCAGCCCTTCAATAAATGAAAATCAGTCCTTAGATCATGCACAAAAGCTCAATTAGATCATTTACTAATTATTCCTTGGCTACAAAACAAATCAACTACACATATTAACCAAAGTAAACAAAGCATACATATTATACAAAATATTTTGATTAATCCACAGAACAAGTAATATTAATGAGCTTTAAGTTAAGAAAACACCTAAGAGAAGCTCCTAAATCGTTTATAGGTTCTGAATGTGATCTCAGCTCCAGCAAAAATCAAAATTGCCAATTAACCCTCATAAAATCAAAGAACATAAAGATATTTAAGGTTAAGCATAATACTTTGATTAATTTTAAAATAAGAGCTAAACATAAAGTAATATGGGTTAGAAAACTCCCAAAGATGACCTCCAAATTCACATATATGTCTAAATAGCAAGCTTCAACACTCAGCAACTTAAAAAACAACTCAAACTCGCAAATACAAGTATTAAAATCAAAAAGTCCTAAGAAGACTAAGGGAAAACCAATGAGAGAATTTTCATATCAGTGTTTTGATCTCTAAAGCATGTCTTCTTACTATTCTCAACTTTCATAAGCTTAAAGACAACCCTTTTTCCTCAATAAACAGAGCGTTCAATTTCAAGTATGCTTCAGCCATAATTGTGGTTAGACATCAAAACACAACGACATCGTTAATAGGCACTGTAACTGCCGTTGATGACCTGATGCTGCATCCTTCAATGTGGGTTACAAGGGACCTCATCATGGGTTAGTTCAGACCCATATTGATCATCTGGAATGTAACATTTTTGCATTCTTTTTGCACAATCCTTAATTAATCACATCCATCTGCAAATCAAATATTTTCAAACAATAATTAAACATTTAAACACTAAATTATGGGTTACAATAAAACAAAAATAAATTGAAAACAAAATCAATTTGACTCTTAATGGGTGTATTTCTTTTTGTAAAGAAGTTTTGAATTGTTGGGATTAAATTGAAGAGTTCACCTTCACCTTTAAAAAAGATTTGTATACTCCTCTTCACCTTTACCAAAAGAAGATTGGAATTTTGGAAGTGTTTATCTTTATCCAGAGAAGAGTTATAAAACTTTTGATTAATAGTGAAATTTTCAAGTATTACATTGGAAAATGAACGTAAATAATGAGGTACGTTCGATTGTATTACCTTTCTATTCTTACTTGCTATCTTCGGATTATTTGACATATTCATATCATCATCAATTGAATTAAACTATAGCTAGGTATTACATTTTAAAAAAAATCAATTTAAGTGATAAACTTCAATTTTTTTAGAACGCTGAATTCACTTATCCCCATCTCCTCTTTTAAGTGCCATTAGAACTAACATTCATTTTATTTTGTTCTTATTTATGTAATTGATCATAAATTAAATTGCATTCTATACCATTATCATTAAATTGCATTTCTGAAGTAATAAAAATGTTGTTAATTCATTGACACTAAGTCCCCCTCTCCTCTCATCCTGGAATGCGATTCGGAACCAACATTATGTTTCAGGCTGTGTAAAGTAAAGTGAAGCTTTTCCGGTGTTCTACAAATTTGAAGCAAGGTTGCAACGTAAATTTGGAGTGCAAGAGAAGATTTTTTTCTTTTTTTTTTTTCCTAAATGAAGTAAGTCTATCAGTAACCTACATATTTTACTAAGCCAAACTACTCAGATAATATTTATACTGTTGGCGAGTGGAGTGCCGCACTTGACAAGCTACTTTTATCAATAGAAGCGTGTCAGGTCGACTCAATTTAGAAAAGTTATGCAAGCCTTCGATCAAGATAATTGAGTTCTAAGAATAATTCAGTTCTTCTTTTTAATCATCAAGCGAGGTTAAGTTGTTCCTCAAGGAAAGATGGCCTAAATTTTACAGTGAAAATCAATAGATAATATAGGATGCACATACTGGTCTCATTTTATCTTATAAACGGTTTATAGCACTTGATGAAGTATAATTATTGTAATTCATCAAAGCCAAGAGCATTCTTCCTCACCTACCTTAGCATGTCTCCAGTATGCAAGCGAAGTCCACTTAATGCCGGAGAGATGCTGAAAGTGTTGTACAACGAAGGATGGCCAATAAGCGGCATTGGGCGATCAGGAATATCTGGTACTTCCATATCCCCTTCCAACATTTTAAGAGCATCCATTATGCTTGGCCTCAAAGCTACCATGACATGAGCACATAAAATACCCACCACCACAAATCTCTCCATTATCACTTTTGGAAGTTCTTCTCTCAACAAACATTTATCCAATGCCTCTTCTAGCTTTCCTGCTTTCACCAATGACCAAGCCCAATCAGTAATCAGAAATGCATGCGCTGTCGACATATCAAGTGCTTTTCTCCCACACATAATTTCCAAGACAACTACCCCAAAGCTGTACACATCACTCTTCTCAGTGAGTTGGCCGTAAAGTGCATACTCAGGGGCTAAGTATCCATGAGTTCCTGCCACTCTTGTAGTTAGATGAGACTGCCCTTCCCTACTCTGCTTGGCCAGTCCAAAATCAGCTACTCTTGCTCTCATGTCAGCATCTAGCAGTATATTTGTTGGCTTAATATCCCTATGGTATATTGCAGGCTTCACTCCATAATGCAAATAAGCTAATCCCTTTGCAACATCCAAAATTATGCTCTTTCTTTGAGCCCATGTCAACTCTATCCCTCCGCTTTCTTTGCTAAACAAATGGTCATCCAGATTTCCATTTGGCATATAACTGTAAACAAGATACCTTTCACTCCCACTATCCTCATCTTCATCTCCATTCACCAAGCAACATCCTCTAAGGGGCACCAAATTCCTGTGCTTCAAATTGCTTATAATCTCAACTTCATTGCAAAATTCAGCATCAGCCTGAATATCACATTCTATGATCCTCTTTACTGCCACCATTGACCCATCCTCCAACACCCCTTTGTAAACTATACCAAATCCTCCTCTCCCAATAAAATTCTTTGCAGAAAATTTATCAGTTGCTTTCTCAAGTTCTTCAATCTTGAACCAAATGGAACCTGTGTTGGGTCTCAATCTTCTCCTATATCCTAGTTCCTCCGTATCCAAACCAAGATCGTTATTCCTTTTTCTTCTCAGCTTCTTAACATACCAAAAGTAGACCCCTAACAAACTGAACATCACCAAAACAGTAACTGCTGTCCCAGTTAAGCCGAAAACAAGAGCTGAACGAGTCTTACTAGCTGAACCCCTTTTTAAGTCCAAGTCCAAGCCAAATATACATGAAATTGCACTGTCACTCTGAGGACCAAATTCATTTACAATACCAGCAGCATAAAGAATAGTGAAGTAGAAGCAATCTCTCGAATGACTTTTGTTACCATCAATTGCTACCAACATGGACTGAACCCTAAATCCAGCAGCAACACATGCATCGCAGGATGTGTAATCCGTAAGATCGGGCCTGCAAGCCAAGTCAACTGGAGTAGACTGATTAAGTTTAGCAACCCAATCCTGAGATGACAGTATATGGGCACATGTATTTGTCGTTGCAACAAATTGTAAAGGGTCAAAACATTGAGAGACAATATCACTGGGGAAGTGGAGAGAGCTTAGCTTAGATTGATAATCATTGAGGCAAGAGATGGAGATAGATAAGTTGGGGAAGTGAAAAAGAGAAGTTTCTTTAAGACGCTCTGCAAGGCCAATACCAAGGAGTGAAAGGAGGGTTTGGCAGCAGGTGGCAGTGGTGGCGGTGGTGCTGTCGACTGGGGTGGTGGTTTTGTTGTTTGGTTGTGGCCGGTAGTTTTGGCAAAGTGTTCTGTTCCATGGGATTCTAAGAACGTAGTTGAGGTCCATAGGACAAGTGGGTGATGTGTTGTTACGAGTTTGAGTACTGGAGGTGATGGCTGAATATGAAAGACCAAGGGTAGACATAGAAGAAAGCAGTGATGACAGAAACAGTACATTGACGTAGTTGGCCATCTAATCCAAGTCTATTGCTCGGATCAGATGCTAATAAGATTTCTAGGATTTTTTTCTGTATGATGATGCGAAGAGGCAGGAGGTGACGTAGTTGGCCATCTAATCCAAGTCTATTGCTCGGATCATATGCTAATAAGATTTCTAGGATTTTTTTTTCGGTATGATGATGCTAAGTGGCAAGAGAGAGATTACCAAGGTAAGAAAGAAAATTTGTTCAAACTCTGTGTCGTGCCCTGGCTGGCTGCCGGTCGTTTATTCGACAACCTCACCTCACGGCTCGTGCAAAGCACGCGCTTCAAGTATATTGGAGATAAGGAGTATTGGAGCAGTCGATCAAAAGCACAATTAAATGGGATTCCTTTTGAGCTGGGTGAAGATTCAACGTCGTTTAATAAAAAAAATCTTGACGTTTAACATCGTCCAATTTAAACTCTAACTTGTTAGTATTAAAAAATGACTTTTTTTTTTCCCCATCATCATCGTATGTAAGAACGGTACACTTTAACATCGGATGAGATGTTGTTTAATTATTTTTATATTTACATTTATTTTTTTAGAATTTTGATAAATATTTTAATATATTTTTAAAATTAAAAGAGGTGTGAAATTACTTTGCAGATTTAAAAGCATTATGTGAAGTTTCTCAATAAATTGTAAAGTTATTTGACCAATCATAAAGAGTGCACACAAAAAAAAAAAAAAGAATAAGACAAATTCAATTAAATATTAAATTTGATATAATTGACTTAGGAGAGACATTAGGTACATTTTTAGAGTTTTAATTATTATAAAATTTTACAAGGTATAAGAAAAACATATCAAAAAACTCTATGCCAAATTTCATAGAAACTAGATGAAGAATAGAGAAATTACGAAAATACCAAATGATACAGGAAGTTGTCATCGTGTTGATGCCCGTGATTTTAAACCAGTGTGAATCATGAGCATGATGTTGATTGTGATTAAGATGCCCTCCACATTCATACATAATTTAATTTTGAGTTTTTTTTGGTGTGTTTTAGTTGCTACAAATGACATCCATTCAACCGCCAAAGACAATGCAACACTTTCTAAGCCATTCTTGAAGAGTTTCAACCAAGATTGAAGGAGATGAGATATCCAAAGGCAAGAGCTCAAGGTTCAAGCAAGGATTTCACCATTCAACATCAAGATTTCAAAGATTTAAGAAAACTTATCATGAACTTTCTTATGACTTTTGTCTTTAGGTTTATTTTTGTGATTGAAATTATGTTTACGAGTTAAACTCTTTTATAGGATTTGGCTTTTATGAACTCTAAGATGTAGTGCTTTTGTTATTCTTATTTTAACTCTGAGTTCTAAGTTTTTAAATTAAATTTGTTCATCGATGTTAAATTACTTAGGATTCAATTCTTATATAAATATAAACATTATTTTCGAAGCTTTGATTATATATATGATTGATATTATAAAATTTCTTTTATATATTAGATTATTCCATGAATAAAATATCTTGCATAGGGAGTTAAAGATAGTCTTATATAAGATTTCTGGGTTAGGCGTGAATTTAGCCAAAACAATAAGTTCACGGGTTAATTCATTCAATTTAATCGAATGGGATAGAGGGAATTTTCGCCTAGTTTAATTAAACTGAACAGATGTTATATTGCTTGAGAAAAAGTGTAATTTACATTAAGGAATCTACATTATAACAAATCTAGAATTCAAGTTAAAGTAAGATAAATGATGAATACATATACATCCCAAAGGGATTAATTACCTTAATATTCCCTTCATCATTGATTGTTTCTTCTTATAAGTTTGTTTAGGCATTCAACTTTAATTGTTTTAATCATTAAATCAATCAATCAATCTTTCTCTTTTCAGTAGCTAGTTAGATTTAAATGAGAATTCATTAGCAATAATAGTCCTTGTGATTGGACACCTAGAATCATCCTAACTATATTATAGTCGATAGTTACACTTGCCTTTTGTGTGTTGTGATATTATTCAGTGTGTTCTTGGTAATTATTTCTTTTAAAACTTAGGTATTTTACAATCACCATCAATTATGAAATCATTTATATGAATAGATCAATTCATAGATAAAGAGTCATGTATAAGGTAATAAAGATAGGCTTACATATGTTTCCCAAGTTAGATTCAAACCTAGCAACAAAAAAAAAAATATCCATAAAATGAAGTAATGCATCTAATAGGGTTTTAATTGAGAAGAGATTCTAATTAATTAACTAAGAGGATATGCGTTATATTGCTCGGGAGAGATTATGACTTAATTTAGGAATTCTACAGTCTAAGTAAATTAGCTAAAGCATTGAATCAAGAATAAATATTAAACATATTAATGTTTTAGGAGGATTCATCATCTAGGTCCTAGTTTCATCAATTACATCTTTAATTTAGTGAATTGTTTTAGAAATGTGAATTGTAATTATTTATCCATTTTTTATTAAACATTCAATTAATCAATAATCAAATTGAGTAAATTAGATAATAGAGAGATAGATAGTAATGGTAGTTGTACAATTCTTATATTATGATATCTGAACTCATCTTAAGCTATACTACGGAATAATAGATACACTTGCCTTAGCGATCTAGTAATGTTTAGTTTAATTTTTGCATTATTATATTTTAAAATTTAAACCATGCTCGCCAAATTTTTGTTGCCATTGCTAGGTATTAGGGATATTAGGAAATCCTTATCTTTATTAGTGTAATCATTTTCTTTTTGTTTGTCTTAATGTTTATACAATTGTTTTTTGTTTGTTTAGAACTCTTCATCCCTTGATTTTGATTTGGTTTTCTAATTTTCAAGTTTAAGTATATTGGTGTATGACTTGAAGTAAATCAACTGATTTGATCATGCCGACCTTGAGATTGAGAGAAGCTTTCTTCGAACTTTAAAAGAGAATTAATTTGAAGTTTGGAACCACTTGAAGATCAATAGATAACTTTTCAACAAAATATGGATAGAGAAGTTAGCCCACAAGCAGAGTTGACAATGCTGGGATCTTTCAAGATCTCCACTTATAAGGATTTAGTCAAGTATTGATGGGGATGTATTTTGTTATGTTTTATTAGCTAATTTCATATGGATTCATCCCTACTTTTGATGAAAAAAATGCTTAAATTGTTTTATATTGTGGTTATTGACAGATGGGAGGTATGGACACATGTTTTGGATTCAAAGGCCAAATTTTTGGAGGATTTGGAACAAAAAGAGCAAGAAGAGCTCAATCAAGCATTAGTTTTGGTATAATTGACTTTTGGTGATGCATTAGGTGAACTTTTAGAGCTTAAATTGATTTGAAATTTTATGGAATGCAAGAACATCATGTGAGGAGTCTACATACCAAATTTCATGGCAATCAGATGTGTATACTAAAAGTTAGAGTTTAAAACTCAAAGAGGGGTAGAAATTGTCAAAATCAGGGACTTAAATGGCCCCGATCAAGCAGTGTCGTTTAAGTCCTCAGCAACCCACTTTTAGTGTACTATTTACAAAAAAAAATTAAGGACAAAAAGGTCTTTTCATTGTCCTTCAGTTTGCCCTATTTACAGAGGGTATAAAAGCATTCTAAAGCTCAAAAGAAGCCATTCTCTAACAACCACAACACCTTCTTGGAGAATCATCAAATTTTCTTAGTTTTTCTTCTTGGTCTTTTGAGTTTATGTTAGATTTTATTTCTGTTTTCCTTTAATCTCTTTAATTAAGTGCTTTAGGTGTTGTTTAGCATTAAAATACCCTGTTTTTTTATTTGTTTAAGCTTTCAATTAATGCTATTCACATTTTTATTATTGTTCTTATGTTTATATAATTTTTTATTATATGAACCTTGAGATTTTGGTAATAGATTTCTTTTTTCATATTTCTAGTAGTGTTCTTTTAATTTCTAGTAGCTTTATTTGTTCATTTAATACGTTTATTATTCATTTATTTTCTATTTTTTAATTTAGTTATGTTAAGTTAGATTTGCCTTGGTTAAGAGGATATTAATGGGATAATGGATGAATAATTTTGAAAACTTACATGATTGATATTTGGCATTGTGTTTTTTATTGAGATTGAATTGGAATTTTGGTTTAATGCCATGAATTAAGGATTAATACACAGGATTGGCCATCTTAGGTGTAATTTCTAGTTTAATTGCTAGGTTTTAACTTTTGATTCGTAATTGTCATTACCTAAATCCATAAGTGACGATAGGTTAATTGAATTCGTAGGTAAACTTAATCAATTAGTCTAGGATTCTAATTCTTTAAGTTACACAATCTGAGTTTACAAGATTGTAGCTTAAGTTAGTCGTTCCCTAATGCTTAAAGCTGCTACACCATTAGATCTAGAGAACTTATTCTAGGTTGTCATGTAGTTAGGGAAACTCATATAAGCTCAATTACAACATCATGAAAATTATATTTGGGTTTCTAAAAACAAAGTTGTATGATTCCCATCCTGATTTCAAGTATAGCACATATTGGAAGAAACTTATGAGATTAGATGACTTTGATGTGAATCAACCATCCAATTCCCTTATACTTAGCCATGTTGCATAAATTTATGTGTCATAGGGTATTTAACAAAATTTAAAGAAAAAAGTGTTCCATTAAAGAGCTATTTCTATTATGGTGCTTGGAAACTAACCACAAAGTTTACACATCATACCACATCTTTTATGCTTTGGATCAAACGATCACTAAGAAACAACTTTACTTAGGCATGGGTTACATCATCATTGCTATTGCTCAATTTTATAATGTTAATTTTGATGGACTAACCCAAGGTTAGGTAATTTACTCTTAATCATTTGTTACGTGCTAATATTGTGGAAGCCATTCAAGGTGGTGATGATACCTCTTCAGATGACTTTGATGAATAAGGTGAAGGGTTACAAGCCATTTTATCCACATTACAAGACAATCATAAGATTTTGGAGCGTCGCTTGGATTCCATAGATGAGAGGACAGATGACCTAGCAAAGCAAATGGAGAAAATAGAGCGATAACAAAATTATCAAACTAAGAAGCTTCTAAAATTTTTTAAATTACAAGTGATTCAAGTGCCTTCCCCACCTTAATCACCATAAGTTTTCTTGTCCTTAGTCTTATTTGTTTTTGTTATTTTGTTTTGAATGTTGTGTTTTCTTTTTATGTGTTTATTGTGTGCTTCCCTTCTACGCATTGAGGACAATCTATGATTTAAGTGTGGGGAAGGGGTTCGTTTGCCTTTTTCATGTCATCTTATTGCGATCATGCATTCATAGATTCTAGGTTTAGTTAAATTAGGTGTGCATATATTTTGTCATGCATTCCGTCATATAGTTTTAATGTGTCAATGGAATAAGATTGAAAGAAATAGTCTTGAATTTGAACATGAATATTTGAGTGTAAAGAATTATTATTTTGGGAAATTTATACTTTGAATGTCTTTCCATTGAATTTCACCTTAATCAAGATATTTTTCATTTATTCTTTCATCTTTGGCACTTGTTGATTACATTTTATATGAACTTGGACTTAATTCGGTAGGCGTCACTAGTGACCTTTTTATGAGAATCAATTGATTCAGAAGAAAGGATGAAGGATATGAATGTAGTTAAGGGAAACAAAGACCCAGTTACTACATCATTCCTATTCTACTACCCTTAGCGAAAACTAGGTTAAAAATAGAGCTAGTAGCTAGTTATGAGTTCTGATATAGCTAAGTAATGGGACATTTATGATAAAATGTTTACCCTTGTGTCAAAAGGCTAGAATGACACTCTAACCAAGCTTAAAAGAACAAACTCAGTTGAGTAACTGAGGGACATTCATGAAAAGTTGTTTACCTTCACATCAAAAGATTGGATAATCGTTCAAAATCATAGGAAAAAATGTTGTGACAAGATGAAAATAAAACCTATGGATCTTCTTTTAAATATCGTGACATTTTCATGAATAGTTACTTAGGGATAAACTATCTTTCACATGGTAATATCATATATGCATGAATACAAGTGTCATAGGTGTGAGAATAGTTTATCAATATCATGCTTAAGATGCATCTTCCATGGAAAGACACTCAAGATGTGAATTTCACAAGATAAATGATTTGGATCTTCTCAAATGATTATGTTATAGGGAAAGCTAATTCTATAAGTTTTATTCCACTTTTACATTTTCATCATTCTCAAATTCCTATAGTTGTTGCATTCATGCTAGTATATTCTCACGGTTTGATTGTGTAACTTGATTTCTTTGTTTATGTATTGGTTTTGCTTAGGGACAAGAAAAAGTTTAAGTGTGGGTATGTTGATAAGGTTGCATTAAATTTTATTTCTATAGTGGTTTAGTGTTTTAGTATGAAAGTTTAAGATAAAAATTACATGTTTTAAACTTATTTTGAAGTTATTCTAATGTTTTTATTAATGTTTAAGTGGTTTAGTGTGATGTTTATGATTTTTGGAAAGATTTCCATCATATTAATGTGAATATCTAATGCAAGTTTAAGTGGACTTAAGTTAGGAGGCCAAGAGGAGTAGATTTCCAAGCAAGATCAAGAGGGAGAATTCAAGATTCAAGAAGTTGTCTAGATTTTCAAGCAAAGTGGTCTCTACCTACATCCATTATTTATCTTTCCATTGCTTTCATTTTGATGTTGAATCTGAATAGTGGTTTGTTGAATATGATCAGGGATTGATATATCTAGTTTAGGTTTACTCTTGAATTATTATCGAACTTTTATCTTATTATCGAACTTTTATCCATTATTTATTGATATATCTAGTTTAGGGTTACTTGTTGATCTTATATTCACTTTGAATCAAAAAATTGTTTTGATTTATTTAAGTTAAGTTAAGCAACGAGAGTTGGTAACTTGATGGACCTGTAATTATCAGGTTAAGACGTAATTGAAGAGAAATCTTAGTTGCTTTGTTAATGTCCTTATGATCGCTTCAAATCCAATTGCATATTTAGGAGTAGTGTTATGAATCAAGAGATTACAATTTAACTTGTAAGTCTTTCAATTGGGATTACTTGATTAGATCTCGAGAGAGGGTAATCGAAATATTGGATGTCTAAGATCAAACATGATTAAATCCATAAGGTAAAAGAAAGGTAAATAAGGTTAGAATGACTCCTAAGTCTCCATTATTGAGTAACTTAATTGTTGTGCTTTCTTCTGTAATTTCATTAAATGAATTTGGTTAATTTAGTTTAATTTTCAATTTCTATAATTTTGTTTTACCTTAAACAAAGTACAATTCAGATTACTAGGTATCTATATTCAAATTGAGCTATTGGATGTCTAGGATCAAACAAAATTAAATCAATAAGTTAAAAGAAAGATAAATATGGATAGAATATCCACTAAGTCTCCATTATTTACTAATTTAATTATTTTGCTTTCTTCTGTGATTTCATTCATTGAAATTGGTTAATTTAGTTTAATTTTTAGTTTCTACAATTTCAGTTTACCTTAAATAAAGTGCAACTCAGAGGGTTAGGTGTCTACATTCAATCCTCATGGGATCGTTATCTGTTATACTTTAAGTTACAACTTGTATACTTGCAGTATAGTAAAAATTAGCAAACAACGAGCATTATCTGACCTAGAGAAATGCCAACAACTTTGAAATACCCTATAGTATCATTTTTATGGTTAGGTCTTCACATTTTGGTGGATCAACTTTAGAGGATCCAAATGAAAACCTAAAAAATTTCCTAGAATCTCTTTAAAAGCAGCGGGGTTTCGAAAGATGCAATTAAGCTTAGAATTTTGCCTTTTTCTTTCAGAGATAAAACTAAAACCTAGTTATCCATACTTCAACCTAGTGCTATTACTAATTGGGACAATTTGATAAAGCTATTCTTAACTAAAATTTTCCCACCTGCTAAGATACCCAAATTGAAAGTTGAGATTAGCTTTTTTATTCAATATAAGAATGAGAGCTTATATGAGACTTGGGAGATATTTAAAGATATAATTGCCAAGTCTCCTAGCCGTGGGTTCAATATATGGTGGCAAGTGGACATTTTTTACACTGATCTTATACCTTTAACTCGTAGCATCATTAATACTGCGACTAGAGGTAATTTCATAAAGAATACTTTGAAAAAAGCTTACAGTCTAATTAAGAAAGTGGCAATACAAAGGTTTTAGTACAACTCTAAATTCCATCTTAGGAAGCCACATGACGTTCATGCAATTAATGATACAGTAGCTTTTGCAGCTAAAATAGAAGTACTGAACAAGTAGTTGGATAGTCTGGTGAGTGGATTTGGTGGTTGTAGCATTAGAGTTTGAAAGTTGTGGAAGTATCTCTAATTCATCTAGATTTCATGCAATTAATGATACAGTAGCTCTTACAGCTCAAATAGAAGTATTGAACAATAAGCTAGATAGTCTGGTGAGTGGAGTTGGTAGTAGTATCATTAGATTTGAGTGTGAAAGTTGTGGAAGTACCTCTCATTCATCTTTAAAGTGTCAAGAAGGTAGTTCTTTTACCCAAAAACTTGAGTAAGCCTAGTTTGTTGGCAATTTTAATAGGTAAAGAGGAAACCCTTTTTCAAACACCTATAAACTTGGTTGGAGGAATCATCTCAATTTTTCATGGAGTAATAAACAAAACTATCAACAATCACCTTAACCACTTCAAACTAGCCCTTAAAAAGGATTCCCTTAAAAAGGCCCTCAATCTAAATTTAAAGCCAATCAATCTCCTAGAGAGTCTCCTAGTTTTGAAGAGACTGTGCTTATATATATCTAATCAAATTAGTCAAGTATGTAAAATCATGAGGTGTATATCGAGAATATGAAGACTCAGGTTGGGCAAATAGCATAACTTTTATAAGAGAGGCTACCAGTAAGTTACCTAGCACTGCTAAAACCAATCCTCGAGAGCATGATAAGTCTATTATCCTAAGGATATTCTAAACTTAAGATTCCTTACCCTCAAAGGTTGAAGAATACAAACCTCAATAAACAATTTGGGAAATTCTCGAAGATGTTTAAGAAATTTTATTTCAATCTCCCATTTTTCAAGGTGATTGCCTAGATGCCCTCCTATTTGAATTTTTTAAAAGGAAATTCTATGTAAGAAGAGAATATTGGAGGAGTATTAGACTAGCAAGCTCAATAAAGAGTGTTCTGCTATCCTTCTGGACAAGTTACTTCCAAAACTCATGGATCTTAGTAGTTTCACCAATCCTTATATAATTGGTAGTTTACAAAAAGTCATTGAGTCATTCATGCCCTTTGTCATTTAAAGAAGAGGAAATTAAAGAAGTTTTAGAAGAATTAGAAGCTAAAAACAAGACCTCTAATTAGACTCAATCTAAGAGGTATGAGCCTTTAGAGAGAGCTGATATCAGCCAATTATACATCTTTGAGGCATGTATTCATGATCATTACTTTAGGTTTGAGGGGAAATTCCACATGATTTTGGGAGCATATTGGATTAATTCTTGAATAAGATGCTTCTTATGTTGCTTTTGATGATTGTTGAAGTTGTGTCTAATTTTTGTGAACATTTTAAGACACTTGTGGATCTAGAAGAGGCATGGGATACATTTTAGGACTTAAAGAATCAAGTTAGGAGGATTCACATCAAATATCAAAGTTATATGATGAATTATGAAGAGTTTACAAATGAAAGATCATAGAAAGCTAATATGGAAAATAGATTTTGTATAGCTAAGGTTGGGAAGGTATTAAGTGTACTTATAAGATTCAAATACTATGAAATTTTGTAAGGACCTATAAAAACATGTGAGGTGCCTACATATCAAATATCATTATAATTGGAGGTATGTAGATGAAGATATAGCAAAACGTCCGAGCAGTACTAAAATTTGGAAAAGTTGACGTGGCAAATTAGTGGGGATAGCATACTTAATTTTGTTTTATGCTATTTTTGACAATAAAAGATGTCAAGAAACCCTAACAGCCATCATTTTGACTCTAGGGAACATCCAATACACAAAAATAAGGTTTTTAAAAGGAGAAAAATGTGAATAACTTAAGATTAAAGAGGAGTAAGCAAGATTCAAGGCAGCTGTCTAGATTTTCCAAAAAGGGGGTTTCATCATCTACCATAATTTATTCTTCTTTTTCTTTCCTCTTGATGTTAAATCTGATAGTTGTGTTTTGAACATGATTATGGATTGCTAAATCTATTTTATGGATTATTCTTGATTTTTTAGTCAACTTTTATCTTATGGAATTAATGTATGGTTATTTGTATTAATTATTAAGCTCATATTCACTTTGAATCGAGAGAATATTTTGATTTATTTAAGTTAGGATGTGAAACAAGAGTTGGTAGCTTAAGAAACTGAAAATTAATTAATTAATAGGTGATTGAAGAGAGATTTTAATTGATTGTTAATTTTCCTTAGAATTTCTTAAAATCCAATTGAGTGCTTAGGAGTATTATTATGAATTGAGAGGTTATAATTTAGCTCTTAAGTATTTCAATTGGGATTAGTTGATTAGATGTAAAAAGAGAGTAATCAAAACATAGGATATATAGGGTCAAACACCGTTAATTTAATAAGCTAAAAGGAGGATAAATAAGGATAGAATAACCCCTAAGTTTCTACTATTGAGTATCTTTTGTGTTTTGCTTTCTTCTACAGTTTAACTTATTAAGTTTGTTAAATTAATTTAATTTTCAGTTTCTATATCTTTCCTTTACGTTAACCAAAGTTTAGTTTAGATTGCTACTTTAGAATTAATCCTCGTAGGATTGATACTAGTTATACTATAGGTTATGACCTGTATACTTGCAGTGTTGCTAAAACTAGCAAACAAGATTTTGGCACCGTTGTCGGGGATTGTTATTTTAGCATCTTATTCAATTTGGATTCTTTTTATTTAAGGCATTTGATACTTTTCTTATGTGATTGCAAGTGTATTAACACAAGAGTGACGAGAAGTTTGAGTAAGATAGAGGACGCTAAAATTTCGGACATCACCAAGCACGAAAGAGAACTTCGAAAAGTGAAGCACCAAGAATCTATAGATGGAAGAATGGAAAAAGAAAGATACCAAGAAGAACATTAAAAAACTCTCATAGACTTCATAAGGCCTAGTTTCAACACCAATCAAAAAGATATTACAAGATCACTAGTATAAGCCAAAAATTTTGAGATCAAGTCGGCATTGTTAAACATGTTGTAGACAAACGTGCAATTCTATGGCTTGGCCAATGAAGATTCGAATGCTCATTTGGCTAACTTCTTGAAAATCTATGATACATTAAGATATAATGAGCTATTAGAAGATGTTGCAAAGATGAGGCTATTCCTGTTCACCTTGAAGGACTGAACTAAGGCTTGGTTAAACTCTCTAAATTTATAGAATATTATGACATGGGATCAATTAGTAGAGGCCTTTTTAGCCAAACACTTTCCATTGACGAAGACCACCATAATCATTAAAGAGATAACAAATTTTTAGCAGAGTGAAGGTGAGTCTTTATATGAGTCCTATGAAAGGTTCAAGGAGTTACAAAGAAGCTACCCCCACCAAAATCTACCAACGAAATTTTTTCTTCAAACATTTTATAATGGAGTCACTACACATAGACAAAGTACTATAGATGAAGCAACTGGGGGATCTCTAATGGGAAAGAAGATAGATGCAGCTCATGGCTTATTAGAAGAGATAATAGATAATGGTTGCTTGTGGACTACAGAAAGGAGTGAGAAACTTTCTCTAAAAGAGCATGAGGGTGTTACTGCCATGGATTCAGTGATTGCCTTCTAAGATCAGATGTCAACATTGACTAAACAATTAAATAGCTTGCAAGCTACTTCATCACAAGTATTGAAAGTAGTACAATATTTATGTGAGCTATACGGTGAAGAAAGTACTGTAACTGTAGAGTGATTCTTGATGGCTAGTAGTGAGATAGAATAGGTGAACTATATGGAAGCACTGTAAGGGAGGCTAGATAATAACCCCTACGCTAGTATTTATAATTCAAGGTGGAAGTACCACCCAAACTTTTCTTAAACTAACAATGCAAGTAGCAATATGGGAGCACAAGGGCCACTAGGCTTTCAAAAAGATAGGCTTAGATTAGTGGAATCAAAGATGGAAAAGCTTATGGATGTGCTCAGCTCTAAGTTTAATATCTAAAAGGAGAGCTAAAAGAGGATGAAAGCAAAATTCGATCAAATAACAAGGAATCATGCCTCTTCCATCCATATTTTGGAGGTTTAAGTTAGACATCTAGCTAATGCATTATCTACGAGAAGTGTGGGGAGTCTTCCAACCAATTTAGAGCCCAATCCAAGGGAGAAGCTAAAGGTTATCTAAGTTATAACAAGAAAAAGACTAAAGGAATCATTAGAGATGGCCGAAAACTCTAAAAAGGAAAACTAAGAGAAAGAAGAAGAAAATGAGGAGGAGAAGCCTTATGTGCCACCACCACCCTACAAGCCCAAGATTTCTTTTCCATAAAGGCTTAAAAAGAACTTAACAGATGTGCAATTTTCCAAAATTTTGGATAAGCTAAAGAGGATGCAGATTAACTTGTCATTTTTGGAAGCATTAGTGAGCATGCCCAAATACTCCAAGTTTCTTAAGGATATCTTATCAAACAAGAGGAGCTGGGAAGACAATCAACTAGTGGCATTAGTAGAGAGCTGCAGCTCTTCATCACTAGCTATGTACCATCCAAATTATAAGATTCAAGGAGTTTCACTATACCTTGAATTATTGGTAATATTAAATTTTCTAAGTGCTTGTATGATTTAAGAGCAAGTTTTAATCTTATGCCATTGTCAATTTTCAAGAAACTAGAGCGGGGAAACACAATGCCAACATCCATGCTTATACAGTTGGCAGATCAATCAATTAAGAGGCCAGTTAGTGTGGTGGAAGATGTGCCTATTAAGGTGGATAAATTCTTTATTCTAGTAGATTTCATGGTGCTTGACTTTGAGGAAGATAGGAACTATCCATTTTTTCTAGAGAGATCATTTATGAACACTAACAGAGCACTAATGATAGCTGTAAAAGCTGAACAAGTCAGGGATTACAAGATCTAAGTTTTTCCAACGAGCAATCCAGCTAAGATTTTAAAACTGTTGCTAAAAATTTTCAGACGAAAGGTTAAGCCATCATTGGTGTTGGGAAATGTTCGAATCATCAAAAATGGAAACCAGAAGGCATGTTCATTTTTATAATGGTGCTGAAGTGACAAAAAGAACTTTTCAATTCTTCGATGTCTTTAGAATATCAATTCATTGAGTCAATTTTATTTTTTAATTTAAATAATAATGAATTACATTCCACTTATAAGTAGTTTAATTCTTTTTTTTTACTTCATTTAATATATTTTAAAAATGTCATTATACATCCTCTTAAATTTTCAAAATTTTTTTATTATATCTCTTATAACAGGATTGGCCACTCGTTTATAGATAGTATTCATTATAATTTATCCATTAGGTCAAGGGTCTAACGATTATATTTAGAATTTTCTCTAAAATATGTTTATAAGGTAGAAATGTTTATACCCTTATAAAAAATATTTTGTTCTCTTCTTCAATCGATGTGGAATCTCACAATTTACTTCCTTTAAGATCCAGTATTCTCACTAAGACAGCGATTCAGATACTATCTTTGATACCATTTGTAACAGTTTAGATTATTTGTCCATAGATATTATCCGCTTTGAGTCGGTGGGCAAACCCCTCAACCCAATCCGCACGACTTTAAAACACATCCATGAGGGAGAGATGTCCATATCATTATCCTTACTTTATTTCCCTCTCTAACTGATGTGGAATCTCACAATCCATACTCCTTAGAGCTCAACATCCTCTCTGGTACATTGTTCGGGTATTGTCTCTGATATCATTTGCAATACTTTTACCTGCTCCAAAACTCAATTCTCGATTCATATACAATTCTTAAATTTGTAGCAACCATAATTCCTCAATTCAATTCTCAATTTCAACATAAACCCTAAATTCATCATTCAACCACAATTTAAACTAAACTATCATTATAAAAATCCAATAAAACCAAAAAGAATTAAACTGAAACAAATGGAAAATAATTATTCATAAAATACATAATTCTAAAGGTCAATAAAAACCAATATCTGTTCAAAATAAACCATCATCCTCCTTTATCGTATAAGAGTCAATTTGTTAAAGAATAACAAAATTCTATCTAAAATTAGTTCCTGTGGCATCTTGTGACAAGCTATCCCATTTGAATTATTCATCAACACAATTGAAAATTCAAATATTCTAAAACCTATTGAATATCTCCTAAAAATTTCAACGGGTAAGGAATGAGATGTCAACTCAAATAAGGGATTATTAGAATGTACCCATTATACAACATATAACATATACAAAAATAAAAGAATATATATAATCACGCCATCATCACATTGCAATTTCATGTTAAATTTTATATTCATTTATATTTATTTATTATTCTTAATCTATGCTTTAATTTCTAAAATTTTCATTTAATATTTTTCTTAAACTTTTAAGGTTCCTCTTAACCTATTAGACTTAAATTTAATAGTCTATGGGTAAGTAGATCACACAAGAAACTTCCCACTACTAGAAATATATTGGGTATTTCAACTTCTGAAATACTTGATCTCATCAAATAAATCATAGAGGACACTTCCCACTCTTAGAAGTATTCTAGGTATTCCCACTTTTGTAATACCAATAAAATCACTAAGGATATCCCCACTTTTAGAATATCTTGACACATGTCTAATAATCAATTTCAATCATATTACATAAAAATCAAAACTATCAAATATAAATCTATATAGACAATCCACTAACTATAAATTTCATTATATTTTCTTGATATTCCACAAATTCAAAATAATCATATCACGTCATTTTCTTTCATCATCGTATAGTTCCATCACTCATTAACTTATCACAAAATTCAACACGTATTATGTACATATTTTTCATACAACCAAAATTCGCATAATATTCATATTCTGATTCATAACTCACAACAAATCCTAATAAATTACAATTCACATACATTTTATTTAACACAATATTACTAAGTCACATAATTTGCACAAAATCATACTAATTTAAATTTTCATAAAACGCATACAAAAAAACATTGTATTTCCATAAATTCATAAAAATCATAATATATTCATTTTTACGAATAGTTTCATAAAGTATAATATATTTAAATCCCGTCTTCCACATAATTTTTATTTTTCACTATTTAAGAAAAATTCATATAATACGATAATTTAATTTCTCAAAATTTATACAAAAATCTTGAAATCAAATTTTTACATAAAATACAAAATAAGGTACTATTAAAAAAACTTCGACTTCCTAATTAATCATGCATTCCTTCTGATTTATCGTCAACACGTAAATATTAGTAACATAATTAGGTTAGATAAAATAAAAATAAAAATAAAAATATACTAATTTACTAAACTATTCTTAACTTTACTTAAATTCCCAAAACATCATAAACTAACACCTTTTCCTATTTAACCATCCAAAATTCTTAAAATTACAACATAATCCCTAATCTTTTTAAAACTACAAATTCATCATAAACTTTTCTAAATTTTTTAGATTTGTCCTTTTATTATTATTTTTTCCCCTCTCTCCCGACCTTTTCTTCTTCCTCCCTTCTCTCCTCTTTCTCTAGTCTCTCCCCCTCTCTGGCATTAGCTATTTTCTTTTCCTTTTCTAGCCAACCACCTCCCCTCCTTTCCTTATCTAACTACCTTTCGCGATTAACTGTCCAGATTTTTTTTTAAACCCACATCATGTTCCAACAACAACATTCAAATGTTAACCACACTTACCAAGATTTATTGGTTGTTAAAGTAACTACAAATCTTGACAAAACTATAAACAAATAGATATGAGATGATGAGCAGAAAACTGGAAAAAAAAACTGAAGGGAGGGAGTCGGTAGTTGAAGTTAAGAAGAAGAAGTTGTTGAGACTTTTCTTAAACCTAAATTAGTTTTAGTTTAGGCTGGGTTTTTGGGCTAGACAAGTTAGGTTTTTTTTTTTTTTTTGGACTTGATGGTTCTTCCCTCCTAAAGAAATTTTGTTCTCGAAATTTAGTTACATACCTAAATCTTCAAAAAGTTGAGGATACTGACGTTGCATATCCTCTTCCATTTCCCATATGGCTTCCCTCAAGAATCGATAATGGCTCCATAAAACATGCACCATAGTTATTTGCATCCTTCTCGACTGTCTAATCCCTATCTCTAAAATCTCAGTTGATTCTTTTTTATAAGTTATATTTGTAGCCACTTCAATTTCTAGTTCAGGTATAACATAACTCGGATCTAATCGATACCAGCTCAATATAGATACATGAAATACAACATGTATTTGAGATAATTATGGGGATAAGCCTAATTTATAAGCTAATGGGCCAACACTCTGAACAATCTCGTAAAGCCCAATATATCTCATACTCAACTTTCCTTTTCTTCTAAACTGCATTATACTTTTCCAAAGTGACACTCTTAAAAATACCTTATCACCTACTTCATACTCCATCTTACATTTATATTGATTTGCATAACTTTTCTATCTATCTTGAGCAACTTTTACATATTTCTTTACACTTTAACCTTTTTTACAGTCTCCTGAATCAATTATGGTCTTTCTAATATTCTAACACTCTCAATATTCCAATATACTAGATCTTTACGTCTTCTCCCATATAACACCTCAAAAGATATCATTCCGATACTAGAATGATAACTGTTATTATAAGCAAACTTTATCAAAAATAAATATAAATCCTAATCTCCTTTAAAATTTAGCACACATGCTCTCATCATATCCTCTAAGGTTTAAATAATGTGCTCATATTGGACATCTGTATGACGATGAAAAGCTATACTCAAATTCAATTTAGTACTTAATGCAATTTGAAAATGAGCCCAAAATTGATATGTAAACCGAGGATCCTGAAATTATGGATACAAGTACTCTATGCAATCTTATTATCTCATATATAATCTAGCTTGTTTATCTAACGAATCTATCTACTAAATTGGTACGAAATGTGCAGACTTAGTCAATCTATCTACAATAACCTAAACTAAATCATGTTTGCATCAAATTTTAGGTAAAGTTACTAAAAAATCTATGGTAATTATTTCTTACTTCCACAATGGTATTGACAAGGGTTTCAGCTTGTCTGTTGGAGCTTAATGCTCAATTTTAATCTGTTGACAAGTTAGACATTAATTATGAAATCCGCCATATCCTTTTTCATGGCTAGCCACCAATAATAAGGTCTTAAATTCTTATACATCTTGGTTATACTATGATGCATGACATAAGCACAATAAGCCTCTTTTAATATCTCTTCTCGCATACTATCAACATCTAGCATACATACCCGAGTCCCTATCACAACTACTTCATCTGGTCTCACTAAAAAATTAGGTTTTTTTCCCTATTTTATTTTCTCTACCATCCTTTGCAAGTATAAATATCAAGTATGTTCTTCACCAATCCTATCATTAAAATCAATTTGGATCGATAAGGTATCCATCAATCTAGCTACATTATCAACCTCCAATTTAGCATTCAAGGCTCTCATCTTCACTAGTGGTGTTACATTACTTCCATCTAGATTGGTTAACGCACTTGAGTTCTTTCTGCTCAAGGCATCTGTCATTATATTCACTTTTCCATCTCAAGACGTTTGTATATACTTCAAAATCTCCACTACTCATTGATAATACTAAGACATGGCTGGATATCAATCTTCTTTTTAATTCCTTAAAACTCTCTTGACATTGATCAGTCCACTGATAAGGAACTCCCTTCTTCAGTAATTTTGTCAGTGAGCCAGCTATTATAGAAAAACCCTTTGCAAATCTCTTATAATATCTAACTAGTCATAAAAAACTTCTGACTTCTGTCACACTGTTTGGTGGCCTCTACTTTATAATTACCTTAACCTTTGTCAGACTTGGTTTCATATCCTCTTTTTACATAACATGTCGCAAGAACACTACCTGGTTAATTCAGAATTCACACTTACTTAACTTAGCATATAATTGATTATCCTTCAGAATCTGCAATACTATTCCCAAATAATTTTCGTTTTCCTCCATATGTTTGCAATATAGCAGCATGTCATCTATGAATCATAAACTAATCTAGATACTCTTAAAAAGTTATATTCATTAACACCATAAAAGCAGTTGGAGCATTTGTAAGTTTATAAGACATCACTAGAAACTTTTAATGAATATACTGTGTCTGAAAAGCAGTTTTTGATATATCCTAATAAGTTATTCTTAACTGTCAATACCCTAATCTCAAATCAAAATTTGAAAATATCGCTACTTCTCTCAATTGGTCTAATAAATCATCAATTTGAGGTAAGGGATATTTTTTCTTCACTGTCACTCGGTTCAACTGTTTGTAATCAATAGATAATCTCATATTTATATCATTGTTTTTTTACAAACAAAACTGGAGCTCCCTACGATGAAGTACTAGACTTGATAAAAAGTTTCTCCAATAACTCTTCTAATTACTTTTTAGCTCTTGTAACTCCACATATGTCATCCTATAAGGTGCAATAGATATAGGAGCAAAATTTGAAATTATCGCTACTAGCACCTTGACCTCTATCTTTACCAACTTCTCTACTACTGTCTCCAACACTACTCTGTCCCTCTATAAAACCTCCAATAATGGCTCCTGTATCTCTCAAAGAAGGACAAACTCTTTTGAAATGCCCCATACCTCTGCATATATAACATGCGTTGTCATCTCCACTAGGTCCCCACATGGCCTTAAATGATACCTCTCACAAGTCTGATGTCTACGACCTGAATTACCTCCCTTACCAAAATATCTCCCTGTACTCTGATTTGGACCCCTAAAAAACCCAACAGATGGAGAGGTAAAATAACTATAACTTTCAGTTCCTCTTTTGAAATCCTCATATTTATTAAAGTTGGAGTTAGAATTACCTCCTCGAAATACTTAACTACCCATCTGATCATTGATTCTTCTAATAGAACTCGAATAGCCTAATATCCTCTTTATAGGCTGACCTGCTCCTTTCTAAAGTCAGTTTGCTTTCTCTTTACCTCTTGCATCATCTTTTCTTCATTTAAGACTTCCTCCACTATAAGTGCAGTATCTAACAGCTTCTCGAATTTTGTAATTACTGGACCAAGCCCAAATCTGATATTGGTTCACTATCGCTGCTCAAAACGGTAATACTAGTCCCTAGGTGTTGCTATACAGTGTAGTTAACTACACCTCATAATTTGAAATAGACATCCTCCTCAGTTTGCTTCAAATTCATAAATTCCATCATATTTCGATCTCTATAAATTGGTGACTGATACTTGTCCTTAAATTCTCTTTTGAACTCGTCCCAATTTACTACTTCAGACTCAAATGACCTCTGAATTGATCGTCACTATATTCGTGCATGTCCCTATAATAAAGATGTGATGTACATAGTAAGCGATTCTCCAAACTGCATTTCAATCTATCTAAAACCTCCTTATTCTGTTCCTACCACATTTCTGTCTCCTCTGTGCCTATAATACCTTTGAACTTTGTAGTCCCAAATTTTTAAAGCCTTTTAAAGTTTTAATAAATCTTAGGCGCTACTGGGGCTAGTGGGGTTATAGTACTTTAGTCTGTCCAATAGCTTGCTCCTGCACTTAAGCTTGGAGTTGGGCTTGAGCCTGAGCATGTGCTTGAGCTCGGGCCTATAGTGTTGCCTGGATAATCGGCATGTATTGGAGTAGTATCTCAGTTGTAGGATTCCCATTAGCTGACATAGTCGGTTCTACCCCCACTTTAGTAGGACCTTGTTCTGCTCCCACCTACATTTGATTTACCTAGCACCTTCTTAATCTGGTGCATTTGAGACATTAATATAGTTAACATATTCTTTCCTATCCACCTGTTAGCCAGCAGTTGTATTATTGGATGTCACCTTGCAAAATAAATGACTTCATAATTAGTATGCCTCCTTACCTTAAGAGCGTACATTGGTTTTGATACCATATCGGTTGGAGAGAAGAATAAAGTATGCCTTATAAGGTTATGGACATCTTTCCCTTAGGAATACGTTTTAAAGCCGTACATACCGGATTGAAGGGTTTACCCATTGGTCCAAAATGGACAATATCCATGGGCGGTAGTTTGGACTGTTACAATTGGTGTCAGAGCTAATACCTAAATATGCAAGCAAGGATGTGGGTCTTAAGGGATGGATTATGACTTGTGAGATCTCACATTGATTGGAGAAGAGAACGAAGTACCCCTTATAAGGGTATTGACACATCTCCCTCACAGACATATTTTAGGAAGAGGCCCTAGAAATAAAATCGTGAAACCCTTAGCTCGATGGACAAGTCAAAATAGGCAATATCTGTGTGCGGATGGTCTTAGTTATTGCATCTCCTACCATTAAATTCGTCTCAGTCATTAACATTACGTTGTTATGATATATAACGTGGTAATTAATGTGATAAAGAAGCGAACATGACATGTGACATAAGACAATTTATATCAAGCTTACAATTCATTTTTTTATAAAGTTTAAGAAAATATTCAAAGGAAAAAATTAGGTATCCCCTCCCTTTTTTCCCCTCTCCCACCCCCTCTCTTTATTTTCATGTAAGCCAGTATCTCAATGTGAGTGAGGGGCCATGAGGGCTCTTATTCCTTTTCTAAAATAAAGGAGTGACTGTGTCCTGACAATCTTTGATAATCTGGACTATGGCGCATCAGACACACATCAACTTCTTTGCCACATTAGTCGTATGTTAATGATTGGGATAAATTTAATAATATGAAACTATGGTAAAAGTCCTTTCAAAGTTCAAAGAGGTCTCGTAAAATTTTCAAAATACAAAGGTGAAGTGAAAAATGATCGAACACAGAAGGTAAGGGATAATTTACTCTTTAAATAATCTATATCAATTGGTGATGGGACCTTTTCAAGAATTATACGAATAACCGATACAAAACATCTTAATAGAATACAGTGTTCTTTTTCAACTATTTTAAATAATGCATATAGTTTGAGATGGGGATTCCTATCTAAGATATGAAATTTATTTTTAAATATGATTTGATAAATTTCATTTCAAATACTAATTTTGATCGGTAACTATTACAATTACTAATTTATTACAAATTTCAATAAAAATTTTGTATTGTTTTTTCTCCAAGATATTTAGTTGTATGGAATCACATCTATTACAAGCCTTATAAAAAGGAGGGGAAAAAGAGGCTTTGATAAGTTTGTGAAAAAAATAAGGTTAATAGTCAATTAAGTGATTAACGTTTTCACATTTTTCACTTAAGTGATAAAATCTTTTAAAATTTTCAATTGAATGATTAACATTTCAAAAGTTAACCAGTTGAGTGAAAAAGATTGATGCCGTTAGTGACTCGACCTAGCAACTCGGATTTGACTCGGTTAACTACAACTTTTTTACCTTTTCCGATTAATTTTTTAAACGTTAATCAGTAAAATGAAAAATTTTAAAAGCTTAATCACTTAATTGAAAATGTGAAAAGATTAGATTAATATCCTATTTTGAAAATTTTAATATAGATTCATCTCATAAATAAATATTTTTACATAATATTTATAAATATAATTAAATT
>JAOXYD010000005.1:13235238-13248991 GCA_028565735.1 Pinacopodium congolense | reverse complement strand
TTTAATTATATAAAGTTATTATATTAAGGAGTATATTAGAAAATAGATGCAAATGAATTTTCAATTCTAAATTTGTTCCAAACATGATTATGAGTAATTCAATTGAATTCCATATGTTAAATAATAACTATCCAAACAAGAGAATTCATTTGCAAATGAATTCCAAATTCTACATTCATTTGTTCCAAACAAAGGGTACACGAACATGAAAGAAGAGAAGATGACTTAAAAGAACAAATTACTAGTTTAAAGGCCTTATTCTGTTAAACAATTTGAAGAATTCCACCATTTTACAATGTTTCCATCCTCATTATGCCTCCAGCTCCTAAAAACGCAATCTCGACTTTCAAAGCTCTGTTATTGTTCACCAATAAATATAGATACATAAATTTAACAAATCTACAGCTAAAAATGATGTGCAAATGCTGAGAAGAGGAATTTACTGGAATAAGAAAAGCTAGAATCGAGAGAGCTGCTACATTGAAGAGCAACATTGAAATTTTAAGGATTTAATAAGTTGAATAGGGAAGTGAGTACCTCTAATTACTTATTGTAGGTTTTACCAAAGGTACAAGTATCTAATTTCAATTTCACCCTCCAAAACTTTTAAGTCATTTAAATTAGTTCTCAATTTTTTAATTATAACAAAATTCAAACGTCAAAAGACTAAAATTGGGCTCTAAAGGTTTTCTCATTATATTATTTTATATTAATTTTATAATAATTTAATATCAATTAAATCGGTAAACTTGTAAACTTTAAACTTCTTTTCTTCTTTTTACGAATTTAATACTCAATCCGCTTTTAAAAATATTACTTTCAATATGGCAATCCGGAGGAATATGAAAGTCAGGTTCTCGGCGTAAGTGGCCAATGTCCCATCCGGTACAATGTCCTGAGTAATAATTTCTAGTTGACATTTCAGTTCCTGAAATGGATCAAAATCCAACGGGTTTTGCAGCTGATGATTGCAACTGCCGAGAAGGCAAGACACCCAATGTGTTTTCAGTTCATACTTACATAACTTAGAAACAGCAAATTCTCAAGCGGAATTGATAGAATTAGGAATGAGAACATATCATCTTTTAAAGGCATATTCTTCAATTACATTATGGACTGAAACCTTACCATTGTTTCCTTGCGTTGACCAAGAGGGCAACATTCTTCCACCGTCATTTCGCTCAAAATTGGAATTATCAAAGTCTGGGTCATCAACCAGGCATCGGTTATAAGAACTGGAGTTCTTATCTTTGTTCTTCTCAGCGGACCTTTTCTTCGATCGACCTGTGCTCATAGTGTAGTCATCATCCACTTCCACGTTTCCATTTAAGGCCTTACTTTCATCTCTTCTCCTTTTTGTTGAATCATTACTTCCATTGCTACTGCTGCTATTTCTGTCTGTTTTATAGTATTCCCTAATTGTAGACTCAATAGTCTCCAGCAACCGGTCTCCATACTTACTAACCTTTGCCCTGTACAAGGCCCCAAATTTATTAGAATTTGTTGCTAATCAGTCAGTATGCAATCTAATCATTACTTACTTTCCGATGCCATTAATCTCAAGAAGTTCTTCCTTTGTTCTTGGAATTCGTTTGCTTAAGTGCTGCAGTGTAGCATTACTACATCAAGAAAAATGAAACTAATCAGCCTTTGTTGCCATTTTCTGCAAGGCAGAGTTCCTTGAACAGACTGTACTAGGAGTATAGTTACTAGAGGACCCAACCATCACTTGGCAGCTGTTGTGACTCTAGGGTCCATATTCGCCTAAACTAACTTATATATCATAAATCATTTGTTTGGTGTGTTAGGATAATTTACTTAATATGAACCACGATAATCACAAAATCACCAAAATAATAACTTCTGAATCTTTCCCTTAGTTAAATTTGGATATTTGGCGAGAACTCACCCAAATATATGATATGCCATGACACCCTCTCCAGCTTCTTTAACAAGAGTAGTTCGGAGCATTCGCAGAGCAGAATACAGTTTGGCTGATAAATTCTGTGATTGGATACATGGAAAACATTTAGAAAAAGTGAAGCTTTGCTTGCTCATTTGATTTATACAGGTTAAGAGTCGGGGAAGAGATTAAAAGATACCAAGTCCACTTCAGGTTGAGGCTGGGCAGTGGTGTCAACAGATGGAGGACTTTGTTTCTCAGGCATCATCAAGTCTTTTGCAGGAGTAGCTTCTAATTTGTTGAATTTAGTTGCTTTCACAGAGGAAGGGAACCTGCTAGTCACATCAAGCACTAAAATCAGTTTTGTAAGTAAATACCTGGCTGAACAAAAGGTAAATCTCATGGAAAGTCCAGAGGACAGTCAAAAATGGGGGATTTGTAGCTCTAGATCCAAAAATATATCCAACAAAGTCTTCACTGCAAACTTTGTATAGCTCATCATTATCTGGTTTAAAACATCCAGAAACAGAAACATATAGACCATCCAGGACTTGCGGAAAATATCAATTCCAGCAGAGCCCACGAGCTATTTGGCTTGCATTGCAAACTCCTTTGTAGTGGATCTGTATAAAAAGCATAATAAACCGACACAGCTAAAGTTCAACCCTGAAAAGGATGAAAGGAAACTTCTGATTGTCTACACCTGTTGTTGGCTTTGTAATTGTCTTAGTATAGCAACTTAAAAGAATTCTTCTTGGAGTGTTGAGTGAAAGAGAGACAGAGTTTGTAGAATGACTTAGCTTTCCTACCAAGAAAAGTATTGCAATATAAGCTACTAACAACTCTCTAGGACTCCTCCAAAGTTGGTGCCTATAGGTTAAGCATGCTCAACTTGTTAGAAAGAATTCCCACCTGAAGTCCCAATGAAGACCTAGTAGATATGCCCACAAGCTCAGCTAATGTTTAACACTAATAAAGATTAAGGAAGTACTACCAATTGCCAATACCCGATCTTCATTTTACTCTAGCTTCATATTTTTTTTGCATCTTAGGAAATCAAAAAGAATTCATTACAATGTTAACGACATACCATTACCATCATAATCAAAAGGATTGCAACTTACTTGTGTCTTAAAATCAAAAAGGTTTACTCTCCATGTTATTGAATCAAAACAGAAAGCCTGTAAGTCATAGCAGATTGCGCAGAAATCCACTATTGGATTGAGAATATAAGGATATGCTACCCACTATAGGACATGAATAAGTTACATGAATTGTAAATGTTATTAAGAGGTTAGATACAAAGAACAATTTAAATGGACTAGCCTGAACATGGGCTTTACTGAGAAGACTCAAGCAAGACATAACATGCTCAAGTCTGGGCTGATCCAGGAGATGGACCTCCCTCTTAAATGCAAGCTAGCCTATTCCACAGTACCAATGTTTCTCAATTTTTGCAATGCACTTTCATAATGTTAAACTTTTATGTCTGAAACCATATTTAGATATGGCTACTGTAATTACTAATATTTCAAATCCAAAATGCAAAAACATTGTACAAGTCTTTTAAATTCAAAACCAAAGCGAGCTTTTTGGTGCTTAAATAAAAGAAAAGAAATATGAGAATGCACTCAAACTGTCTTCATTACCAGCTGAACATTTAGCCCAATCTTTTTTCTTAAATCTAAACCCAATCTGATGGCCTATATCAAAGCCCAAGCTCTTAAAATTTTAGGTTGCATTACTAGATTTTCAAGCTAGGCCAATTTGATAAGATCTAGTTAAATCATGACTTGGAGAACAAACCTCAATATGATAGCCTGTCCACCAGAACACAGCTTGTGCACCTTGGATTCATTGATCTGAAATGCGCGCACAACAGAATTTTTATCTTTTAATATATATATATATATGCCAAAAAGTATGCAATGTAGCAATTCAAGAAGGCAGCTTGTTGAAATAACAAGTCCAATATTGCAATATGGTTAGCATTCAAAGAAGATAAAAAAATTTACCTTCAACACTGATGATACAGATCCATAAATATCACTTTTCTTAACTTCCTCCACAAGAAAATCCTCTGTAACTAGATGACGCAATACACGGGAAGCTTCTCCCTTAGCTAGATGTTTTCCAGAACCATGAAGGCTCAAGGAGTCATGTCTGTGTCTTTTGACCTAGTTTAGTGGTAAAACCAAGCCATCATTTCTCAAAGCTAGTATATACATATAAAATTCACTATAAACTTACAAATTGGCTCAAGGAACCCCTGTAGACTTCTAAAATATGGGATGATGAAAATTGCTGCCTCATTGATTTCACCAGCTCAATCTAAGCATGACAATGCAATTAGCCAACCACGATTAATGGCAGTGATACATCAAACAACCTTTATTAGTGATACAGGGGCAACTAAAATGTGAAAAGGAAGACGTCTTTGTACCAATTGCTTCGCAATTTCAGTGACATCCTTCTCAACTAAAGTTTTGCTATTTGCACAATTGTCACATGTTTTTCTGCAGTTTCCAATATCAAACTTCTCTCCAAAATGCAAAAGTTGCAGAAGACGTCTACAGTCCACGTCATTTTCACAATAGCTGACCTGAAACATTTAGAAGTTGCGATTTACTGGAGATCACAGTAAATTCTTAACCCCTGGTGAGACAGTTACATATTAGGTACCATCTTCAGAAGATTTTCAGTGTTCTTTTCCAGTATCTTGTCTGAATTAGTTGTATTATTACGACTATAGCCAGATGTTGCCGGACTTTGCTCAATCTGCCCTTGGATGATCATATGCTTGACCCGTATCTAGACAAGTGGAGGAAAAGGAGTCAGCAACATGGATGACTAATTTAAAGAAGAGAGTAGAAGAGCTTAAATGATGTTTACAGGATTAGTAGATGGCAAACCGGTGGAAATAAATAGGTATGAAGCAAAAACCAAAATAGATAAAAGACATCCCTGCTTTTTGATTAACTTACATAGTCACTATAACTGTAGTACAATACACAAGATGACCGCTGACCATCACGACCAGCACGACCACATTCCTTGAGAGCATGGCAAAAAATTCAAGATGTTCACAGAAATAATTACCACAAAATGAAATGATAAAATTTTTGCATAAGGAATAACAAAAATCAATCAATACCTGTCATATGAAGATCTTAATTCTCATTACCTGATGATAACCTTCTATGGACTTTGGAAGTGAATGATGAATTACAAAACGAACATCCGGTTTGTTGATACCTGAAAAGCCTCTCTAAGTTGGTTTACCTAATCAACACAGAAAATTTTTAAAAAAGACTATATACCCATTCCAAATGCCACAGTTGCACAAATTATATTGATTTCATCTTTGCTCCACTGCTTCTGAACAAACGCACGTTGTGCAGCATCCATATTCCCGTGGTAAAATGCTGCTTTATGTCCACACTCCTGTGCAATGACGCACTATTTTTAGCAAAGATACGTGCAAAAGTAACTGACAGATCTAAAATTCATACTGCAAAAATAGCCTTATATAATATGATCCAAGGTGAAGACCTAAAGTCCTGTTTAAATTACTAAAACAACATCAATTAATCAATGCTGAATTAGAACATAAATTGACATAAAATTTCCATCCTGCATCATTCAAGGAGACATTCAATGTAGATTCTTAGAAATTACAACTATCCCCATTTGTCTAGGCTAGTTACGTGAGGAAGAATGCCCTTACAACCCTTATGCTAAACATTTTTCCCTGATCAGGACCTCATCCTATGCAACCAACAATACCATCTCAAATACCATTTGTACAATATGGGTCCCTTCCATTACAATATTTCTTATGCATATTCGTTTATAAAGGCTGAAGTTGCATGGCAGCAATCATTTCTACATCATTCAAGGGGATCCCTGATCCTTAACCCACAGATGGAAAATGGAAAAAAGAAAAAGAAAATCTCAAGTGCCTCAGTGTATCATGAATCTTCAACCAACAAAAAGCACAAGAACTCTCGATATTTGGGATAAATACAGAACGAGTCCTGAAGATTTTCTAATATTGGCGACTCAATGTTAATCCTTTTAATTTCTACAATGAACTCGTAATTTTTTGTGCAATGGACACCTGAGAAAGTAATTTCAGTATGCTAGATTGTAGTATTAGATAATGCGACAAAATGTAAGGCAAAAGGAAACTTCAATCTGAAAACAGAGGTCCACAAAAATCTAAAGAATAACTCAAGGGGAGTGAAAGAGGAGACAACAATAAGAAAAGTAGAAAATTTAGTTGCCGAAGAAGAGGTAGAGGTGACATTGCTTGGCAAGAATATGTAGGACCTAAACAAGTTAATACGGTGCCATGATCCTTAACCAAAGATGATGTCATTAATAGAAAACAGGTCACTTAATTGAGTGTTAAAAGAATCTGAACTTATTTAAAAAAAGAATAGAAAATTGGACAGAATCATATGAATTTCTAAAGGTTTAGGACTAAATATCAAATAACTAAACAAAATAAACTTGCAATCATCAAGGCTAAAGGACATGTAAGAAAGATCAACCTGTAACTTTTCAGCTACTTTCTCACAATCCATTCTTGAAAGGCAATAAATAATTCCACATTCATCAAAATGATTTTCCTTAATGAACTTGTCGATGTCCTCCAAACACTTCTTTGTTTTAGGAACAACAGAGTACCTGCAATACTCACACTGAGTAATGGCTTTTAATTCTTATGGCATTTAAGCTTTGTCCAACACATACCATAGATTTGGACGATTAAAACTTTGCCGGAAAACTATGCAGTTTACAAGACCAAGAGCTTGCACAACATCTTCTTTCACACTAGCTGTTGCAGTAGCAGTTAAAGCTAAGACTGGAGTTTTCTCAAATTTCTTTTTCAAGATACCAAGTTCCTGAAGATGTTAAAAGTCAGCTTGGCAAAATGCAAAAGCTGCTGACTTATGGTGCAAATTTAAGAAGAGGACATATGCTACAACCTTGTAATCTGGTCTAAAATCATGTCCCCACTGACTCACACAGTGAGCTTCATCAATCACAATCCTGGCAAGTAATCCACGAGCATTCAAGCTTTCCAAATGTCGCAAAAGAACATCACTCCTGCAAGTGGGGAAGTTTTCAACCAGAACAAAATAAATCAGCTACCTATGAGCAGATTATAATTTATGATATAGGTTTATCGTGGAAGATAAGATTTCAGGCCTAAAAAAGATCAAGCCTCACATCTCAGTGAACATTAAATTCCAAGATGTATGTGGGGATCACAGGTTGGCAGTTGGCTAATATCCCTCTACGAGAAAGAGCAATAGGAGAAACAATGCGATAGGACAGCCAGAATCAGCAAAAACCAAACCAGATATTGCACAGAAACAACAAAAAAAATACTTTTTTTTCCTTCTATGTTGTAGTGCATCCAGGTAACAGGAAATATACTCGTGTCACAAAAACAAAGTCAATCCCCCTCCAATCTTGACCCTCTCGTCTTCCAAAATGATGAATATGCTACTTCCAATAAGCCTTTTATTTCAAGTTATATCACATCATATCTTGTAATTTGCACTTCGTTAATACCAGGTAAGGAGCAACATCTCAAGAATTTTAAAAATTGTCTCTGTAGCTATAGAACCCTATATTCTTAAAATGAAGCCTGATGCAACAAATAGCAGAAATACAAAGGACCAAGTGTTAATTTTAAGATATAATTATTTTTAATCAATTCAATGTACGTACAATAAAAGGAAGTGTTACAAATAACCGCATGAAACTGAAGTTCCTAGAGTTACCTAAATGGTCATATTCTGTATGCAACACTCACTTGGCAACTTTTTCTGGGGTGACATATAACAACTTGTATTTACAATAATCAGAGCAAAGTTCTCTAAGTATATCCTGTTGCTCAGTCCACTCCATATTGGCACTCAGGTATGCAGCAGGTATATTCACCTATTTGAGAAGAAAACCAGAAAGGTTACCATCAGATTAGAATATTGCTGTAACCAGAGGCAAAGTAAACGCACTACAGCATAGGTAATGCAACCAAAGTACCTGCAGAAGATGCATTATTTGATCTTGAATAAGTGACACAAGTGGGGAAATTACTAAGGTTATTCCAGGAGAGACTAGAGCTGGAAGCTTCAAAAGAGCACCAAAACATTTTAGATTAAGATTTCCAAACTCACAAAAATATGGTTTTAGTGGCAACATTTATTGAAGGCCAACAAAAGACAAAGTTGACTCACATTAACTTAACAGATCATAAAACCATGGACTAGGCCATATCAAAATACAAGAAAATGCTAGATATAGAAAGTTAAACTGTTTTCAACTTGGAAATAAAACACTGCTGAAGTCCTCAAGAGAAGGATCTTACTTGGTAAGTCAGACTTTTTCCACCTCCAGTTGGCATTAGAACAAAGACATCATATCCACTCATAGTAGCATTTACGACCTCTCTTTGGTTAGGGCGAAAAGAGTGATTGCCAAAAACTTTCTTATTGTTGGCCTAAGGGCAGAACCAACCAAACAGCAATTAGGAGAAGTGAAAATTTCATTATGAAAAATAATCCAACAGAAAAGAGCACCTCAAGCTTCTTTGTCCATGGAAAATCAGTGCTGCTCCACTTTGGGTCGTTTGACCCTTCAATATAGTTAACTTCAACAAACTGTGGAATATAAGTCTCCCTCTCTACAGGACCAGAGGAAATGGTACCTCTCTCTACAGAAGAGAAAGAAAGCGAAGATGGGTTCCAATTTCTGTAACCAATCACTTCACATTGTGGATGAATCTGGGAATTAAATCTTATGGGGCCTATTTTGCAGGCAGATGACTGAGGTGTTTCATAATGGAAGATGTGAGTCATAGTGGACGCAGAAAAATGAGACTTCTTTCTTTCTTCATCATGAGCATGTTTCTCAAGAAGTTGAATTTGCTTGTTTAGCTGTAACCTAATGATAAACACATAATAACAAATTAATTAACACAAAATCTGTGCTAAATATTGAGACAACCCTAAGACAAGGTCAAACAGAAAACAAGCAAAATAGGAAACTGACTATAATAGCAAGTGCCAGAAAGGTTTAATGTTCCATCCACTCAACAAATATCAGAAATTTATGGCAGTTCAGATTTCTATTGGAACTTGAAATTATATCCAACATTTGAGAACAATATATCAACTATGTTAAAAGAAGAAATATAAAAAAGTTCTGCTATATTTAGTGCTAAAAAAGCGACAAATAAGCAATTTCACCAACTTCTCAGAATATAAATGATCAATAGTTCACTAAGAACTTGGATCAAAGAAAATCTTCATTTCAGACTAGTACTTTTTCTGCAGATTTGCTAGAGCTTCATATAGCATTTGAGATATTATTGGAGAAAGAATAATCAAAGAAAGCATGACTCTCAATTCAACAAAATACATGCTGGTGCTACTGTCTCATTTTCTTTTTTTGTGTGTTCATTGTAAACATAATAATCTCCATGTATACCAAGACCAGAATGGTGAATACAAAGTACAAATGAGAAAGGAAAAACGAAGGCAACCTATCTTCATGAAGCTTCTCTATTTGAATTGGACTCAGCTTAGAAGCATTATCAAGCAGTTCATTAGAGACAGCAATAAGCATATCCTTCATTTCCTGTAAATGACTAGGGGCTTCTGGGCAATGACCTAGCTGTATCAGTTTTAGAAGTTGGGGAATATCACATGGATAACAGATTCAGATTTCAGAACACAAAGATGTGAATATTATAAAAAAAAATACCCTATGTCCATGACTACAGTTTGAGGACAATTCAGGTGGCAAGATTGTCTCCTCCATCCTTGCAAAATCATTGTTTACAGTAGGAGTTATCGCCTGAAACTTAGCAATTGTTGGCTGTGGCGTGCAAGTAGATTGATAGTGCTCCATAGCTATTTGATCCACATCAATACTCTGGAAAGGATATAAGAATGTAGCAAAATTAGCTTTCATGAAGTAAAATATCAAAATCACAACTTCAGAATGAAAAGTAGTTTGTTGAGACTAACTCAAAAAAATCCAAATTGCATCAATGATCCACATATATTCAACAATAATATTTCTCTATCAAATGGGAAACAAACCAGCATAAACTTCAAAACAGCAACACGGGACTCCTTTTAAAAACAGTATTTATGAGGTGAATTTCACAGCCAGCTAGTGTAGTTGATCAGAACACAATTAACCAAGTCAAAATAATATTACAACAGATATAAGTCCTTCCTAATTTCAATTCATTTCATTGAGACTAGCATTGCCATGAACATGTGACTAAATTACCTTGAGCAAGTCATCATCGTCAATGTATTCCATTAAAGTTCCTGAAGGCTCTTTTGTTTGACTGCCATGCAACACATTGATTCTTGATGAACCAGCAAAAGATCTAGATTGTATGTCAGTAGTTTGTGATGGTGTAGTAACACTTTGTCTCAGATGATTCTCAGATCCACTATTTTTTGGTGGAGAAGTATTGGCTGTGCATGAAAATGCATTTTTCTTTTCATTGGGTTCACCAAAGTGCTTATGCGGGCGCATATGCTCAGAATAATAGCTGATAATAGATGAGTTTTGTAATATAGGCCTTTGCCCAACACCATGCAAGACTTCCTCACTAGAATTCATGACCGGACCAGTTTTTCCAGGTCTTCTGTAGTTCCTGCAAGAAAGCTGAAGACTTGAAAGGGAATACCATGCCTGCAAAAATCAATCACCGTTCCATGTTAAACTTAATTAATACGGATTTCCGTGGTGAGTATTATCAGGACTAGTGGTTTTTCCTCTTTACAGAGAGGTTATTTCTTAATTTGCAACAACCATTTACCTTTTCCACCAGAGGATTCTGCAACTTGTGAGAACTTTTAATCTGGCAGGAGGGTAACCTAGGTGACACAAAAAGACACCAGTGTCCGCAAAGACAATGTTAAGTTTTTACATCGGGTAACTATTGAAAGAAATTGACAAATACTGAAAATTTTTGTATCGGGAAAGTAAAATAAGAGGGAAATGGAGATTCAAATTTGGTTGGTTCACAGAGTTCATTCCTTTCCCTTTCTTTACACTCCCATGCAACCACAGAAAGGCAGATGAATATGAAATTCCGTGATTATAAAGGAAACAGAGAGAAATAATTTTTGAAACTCAGATGTCCATTAAAAAAAAAACACATGATTAACATGACACGAGGAAATTACAATATCATAACAAAGAAAGCAGAAATAGGCAAAAATGACACGCTAGCGTCCCAAGTTTCCCTTACATATCCTTCTGCAAAAAAATGCGTGTGTGAGCATGCATGTATGTGCGAGAGACGAAGATAATAAGTATTTGAGATAAACGACAGCCTACCTCATAGTTATTGCTCCTTGAGCGGGAGGTTTCTGGGTCTGGAGTGAAAAAAGGAAACTTGAACTCAATAACTTGTTCTGATTGGCATTCGCATGTTGCAACCAATTGACTTTCGGGAGCTTCTCCTCACGGGAATTTCTTAGACTGAAATATAAAGTACCACACAAATAGCAGAAAACACATATATACGTGCAGCTTTGAATATATTTCATTGAGGAAAGAAAAGGAAAAACAAGAAAAGATGAGGAGATAATAACTAATTTTGCTTCATGGATTTCCTTGTCAAACAACTCCTGCTATCAGAGAGACAATTGGTACCAACCACCATACCATCAGAGCCTGAGAAAATGACATGAAACATGTAAAGCAATTGTATCAATCAAACTGAACATTCACAGTTTGAGGACACCCACTAAACTGTATACGGTAGAAGGGAAGAGTGAGAAGGGTTACGTGAAAACCCAGAGAGAGATAACTGACCTTGAATTGGAGAGTTTTACTGTTCTAGATTCGCGAGAGAGCAGAAAATAAGCTTTGGAGGAAGAGGAAGTGAAGAGTGAGCGCACTCTTCAAAAATTTGATACCGCGGCGTGAAGAGCGGGACGCTTGGACATTTTTTTTAAAAAAATAGGATATATTCATTTATATGTTGTCATTGAATTTATTTTCATAAATGAAAACGTTGAATTAATTAATTAATTACTTCGGTCAAATGCATGGAATTGAATTTCAATGTGAATTTTACTGGTTACTAACTAAATAGTTTGAGTAGACTATAAATTATGAGAGAAGCTGCTATCGATGATAGGATTTATTTGCTCTTTTTATTTGATTATTGAATGCAGATACTTGATTATTATAAGAGTTGTGAGGTTCTGAATTTTTCTGGATTATTTGTTTTCATATATTCCAATTGTTTCCCTAAGTTGTATAAGTTTGTGAATTGGTATTATTTTAAATTACTTTATGGTAATTGAGTGTGGAGTAGAGGTTTTAGTTGATATTTTTGTTGTTTAGTGGTATGAAATTTGAAAGGAATGAATTTGGAGTGCATATGATATTTTTGATTTTGATTAACTAGAGAACAAAGATGAATGTTTGTGTTCGAGATGATTTTTGGTTGAAAGTGTATAACTAAGGGAAGTTTATCTTATTTTGTTGATGATAAAATTTCAAACGAACTAATATTTTTATGTATTTAAAATTTTAAAAGATAAGTGTTAAGTTTGAAGTGCAAAAGAAGATGCTTATCAAATCTTAGAATAAAACTAAAAATCATTAAGTGAATTAATCAAGATTCAAAGTTATTGGAAGAATTAAGATAGAATTCATATAGGTTATGCCTTTTCTCTGTAAGTCTTGTTTAAGTTCTTTTTAATCTTTTAAAGATGTTCACCACATGTATAATATATTTACAATTTAGGAGTCGTTTGATTTAGTTTCTGTTTTTAATTTTTAATTGTTGTTTTTAGTTTTTGTTTTTAGTTGTTATTTTTTTATTTTTATTGTTGGTTTTTTGTTTCTAATTTTAGTTGACGTTTTTACACGTTGTGTTTTTATGTGCATTATTTTTGTTGTAATATATATTCATATTAATTTTTATTTTATTGTAATATTATTTTTTATTAAACTAAATATTTACATTTACATAAATCAAATATTTAATTATTATAGAAATTATAAATAAAATGTTCATAATTATCAATAATATTTATTAGTAATAAAATATTAATAATAAATAAAATTATCAAAGTTTTATCCCTTCTTTATACATGGCTACGCAGTGATTGGCTAGTGGCGACTAGTTGCAATGGCAACTACGCAACACATCAAGACATCACGATCTCTATGTGGAAGTTGTGTAATTGCAGTTGGCCACATATAAAATTAGCTCAAATTAATCTACCTTTTAATACATAATTTAACAATTAACTTAAGACCAACATTCGGTAAGCGTACCGGTCGAATTAAGTAATAAAGTGGAGTACATTTATGACTTCGAGTATCGCTCCCATGAGGAAGTTTATATGATGTAAGTATTAAGTCAATCGGATTACCGTTATCTAAAGAACACAGCTTTATGATTTAAGAAAACAAATAACTAAAAGCTAATCTAAAAATCTTAGAAAAATTCCAATCTATTGTAAAAGAGCTACAAGATTGCTTTTCCTAAATTATTCAGTTAAACCTTAGTAGTTGATGATTTAATTGATAGATCAGTGATACTTAATCTAGAGTCTTCTCTAAATTAAGGCAGCGTTATGATTAAGACACTGATTTATCTCTATTGGTCCTATCTTAAGTGTAAGTCCTATGGCACCCAAGAGGGAGGTGAATTGGGTATTAAAAACTTTTTGCAAACTCAAAACTAGCAACCTAGTTCAATTGAAAAACTAAATGAAATCACTAAACCAATATTCAACCTAATATGGAATGTTAGTGCAAATGTCAAAGTAAATGCAATAA
>JAOXYD010000005.1:13208993-13221002 GCA_028565735.1 Pinacopodium congolense | reverse complement strand
GGGTGTCTGACCTTGAGAGCCAAAAGTCGCGATACTTCATGAAGTCCTCCCCATTTTTCCAATGCTCGTGCAATGTCAAAACGCCCTGTGTTACATGTCATTCAAAAGTTTTTATGTATGAATCATATACTATTATAATACAAGCTCAAGATTCAAATGAAGAATCATTCTGTTTTTCATATACCGGCTCGTTCGAAGGATTTTCTGCTTGGCATATATGTAGGATCCATTCCCCAGCTCCTCTGGAATCTACTGATCTATATAATCCCAATGTGCTTAGCTTAGCTCCAATAACTACGGAATGATTCTGCTAAAAACATGCTCTAAAACACATCATGCTGTAAAAAATCTCACTTTACAAAATTTGCGCAAATGCTTAAGAGACATCAAATCTTTGACGTTATTTTTATCCTGCTTTATTTTTCTTCATCAATGTCTCCTAACACCAGAAAAAAAAAAACTCCAGAAATGGAACACTAGAAAGAATAAAAGAATCGTACCTCATCCTGCAAATTCTCAAGGTTGTCCCAATATCCCTTTGGCTTCCTATGTTTGTAAGCAAGGGAAAGATTCATCAAAGATGCAATCCTTCGAAATCCACCCATTCGATTTATTGCCTTCTCAATATCCACCCTACCATGCAAACGAAGCTGTTTTCTCATGGGCATAAATCCCACTTGGCCATGCTCTGAAATAAACTTAAGGAGTTCAGATTTAAGGATCTCAATGTCCCTTTGCAGACCGGGCACCCTAGGCCTCTGCCTTGAATTATTAAAACTAGTAACCTGCTCAGCTTCTTTACCATCATCAGTATGACTCTTAATGCTGGAGGAACTGTGCTCCTCAACATTTTGTCCGAGCTCACAAGTTTCTAAAGAGTTTTTGGATTCCTTTTTCTCAATATAATCCCGAATTGCGCACAGATTTGATGGGAGATCTTCATATATTACCTATAATTTGAGAACTTTCAGCTATCAATAATGCTTTCATGGTTTGATGGCCGTAGTAATTAATTTCAGATTTTAAAAAAAAACAAGAAATCTCAACAAATAAAATAAACATATTGGAATCAATTCCTTCCAACATGACAAAATATTTTCAAACTCACTTTGGCATTACAAGTGGTAGCTTAAACAATCTCCATATAAATTACCAAGGTTTAGAAACAGGGTTTGTGAGTACATAATTTATTCTTGGATGCAGGTAACAAATAAGAGTTTTCACCTTCAGACATGATGACAGGTGTATATTTGTTGTCACTTTTCCCATGTTAACTAATAGGATGTGTATTAACAAAAAATAGTAGAGCAGGGAAAAGATTGTCTTCAAATGTTCAAGCCTGGTGTGGCCTGAAAAAGAGTACCATTAGATGCAGAAAAGTATTTAAACCATCGTATCACCCAGCTGTTGTGAATATAATAACTTCACGAAGTGGAGTGGCAAGATTACTAAATGTCAATGAGAGGCTACTAAAAGTATTTGTCCGTACCTCTTCCATAATTGCTTCTGAAAGCAATGCATGCTTGTGCATTTTAGACTCGACACTATATTTAAGCAGAGTATGATGGCTTCCTAACTGCTCCAAAAGCCATTTCCCCTGAAATGAGTCGAAATCCCCCTCAACCTGCTCAAAACTAATCTCAAGTTCAAGTTGTTCACATAAATCTAGAACCACACGTGCATGAAGTACCATGTACAACAGACCCTTGCATCCTTCCTGAAAATTACACATGAAATCATGTAATGTGATTACTATATTTTGTATAAGGGTAAAGTATGTACGTAACATGGCCAAATAACTGCTCCGGATTCATGTAAGAGCTATCACACACATATTATGGACATAGGTATCTACCATCAATAGCAAATATTGAGCATGGCAAGGGGATGCATGTCTACCACAATCAAATAATGCAATCACAGATTGCATTCTTGTCCTCCTTTATCATTTATATCTGCCATATCTTAACCCCGGCATGATGGCTCTAATATTGTACAAAATCTGGTCCCATAATACTTTGCCAAGTTCTGTGCAGATCATACATGCAGTAATGCAATACATACTTATAATTACAAACCTATGGAAGACAAAAGTAAACTTAATTTTTGAGAAATAACACGTGGCCAATAAAGACCATTAAATGTGCAAAAGCACATAATCATACCTGAAGAATACGAACTTTGTTGTTTTCTCGTGATAAAATCTTACTGATGGCCAAGTTTGGAACTATCCTGCAGTAGGACATAAAACTCAGTATGATCATTTGATTTTGAATTAAGATAGACTGCTGTTACAATCATTGTCATGATCTTTGAATTGATTCAATCGGTTATAGGTTATCACTGGCAGATAACTGATGTAAATATGATTATGTGCCCTTATTCATCACTGTTGAGATTAGGACATTGGATCAGAATATCTTCAGGTGTCACAAAGATTAGGCAAATAAAATCCACATTAGCTGGGAGCTTGCTCCTCCACAACTGGACAAAATTAAAGATCATTTTGGCAAAGGAGATCAAAGGATGTGCTGGTTTTACGCTTTCCTAAAGGCGTTGAAACTTGGATCTAAAATTTGAGAACAATTTTTTCTTTTTTCGCATAAACAATAAACAATTTAGGTTTAGGAAGCACTAAAATGTCTGCATTAATTGCTGACACACTTCTTGCAATATGAGGCCATGGAAAGGAATGATTCAGTTACCTCAGCCATCATAGAAATGCTAGTATATTCAATCTAGTTTCTTCAGCTTAGACAACCAACTCCAAAATTTGCAAGGCAATGAGGCATGCAAATGAACTAAGTGCCTGTTTGCTATTTCTTCTGGAATTGCTTTTGGGAGGTCTAGGAACAAGTTTACATCAAAAAGAAAATTCTAAGATGTTTGGTTAACATTTATAGAATAGAAAAGCATTGCGTTCAAAACCATAGTTTAGGCACCTTTTACATGCTTTCTTCAAACCAGTTTGAGAAAAAATTATTTTTACTACAAATAATAATTTGTTTCATATTTTTTCTTTTCATGCTCCCTTAATTATTTACCGCATTCTTCTATGAATAAGAATATAATTTGTCCTTTCCAGTCATTATATATCTATAACTGTTTTTATAATAATTTTTAACAAATGTCTTAAGCCAGATCCAAATGTCAAACAGTTGAACTACTACTAATGGCAACACTTTTATCAAAAGTACTTCTACTCACCGTACTTGTATCTTCAACAGTTTTACAGCAATAATTCCAAACATAGCTGAAGTAGTTCTTTAAAACTAAAGGTTCCGTTTGGCAAATAGCTTGGCCAGAGCTTGTTTGTACTTTAAATTAGTGGACCTAAGTGTTAATTTGAAGCCTTTTTACTAAATGAACTGAACCCAAACAATGATGATGGTAGCTCGGTAAAATTCATTAATTCTTCATTTATGGCAATATGATGCCATTTTAGCTTCTTTGGTGAATAAAGATTAGTTTATTGAAGGGTAAAGCTAAATCACTAAAATTCTTCATGGTCTGATTTGAGACTTGAAATTCTCACTCTTGTTCAGATCCTCACTTTCCCCCCTCCAAGTCTCTCCACCAGTTGCAATCGATGGAGTAGTACCCAACTTAATGGAGTTGGTAGACCTATTCCGACTATTAATATGGACGGACCAGATTAACTAGGAAAGACCTGATGGAAACTCATGATAAATTGATAAAAACATAATGCGAACAACGAAAAGTCTAATTACCAACAGAATGACCACTTGCCACACACCAATAGATTGAATCCTTTTGAAGCAGTTATAAAAGAAGGAGAGGAAGCAGTCAGTTCAAACAAAGAGAGATATATTGATATTCCTTTGTGGGGAAGAAGGCATATTAAGCTTACTCAGGAAGACTCTCATAGGAAGTAAGAACATTCCATACTTCACGAACAGGAGCTTTCACCGTAATGCTTGCAACGACACAGCGATGAACCCCTCCATTTTCCTTCAGCATGAAACTTATATATCAGTGACTCCTAAAAGAGGAACAAGTATCATATCATATGAAGAGCAAAGTCAGGCCAAAGTAACCAGCAAAGTTAGTTACCAATAGGCCATCAAACCTGCGAAGATGAACTTCATCCACCACGCAAGGCCGATCAAGTCTGCAAACTTTTCCAAATACACCCCAGTTACTGTTCAACTCACTTGAAGATGGTGTTGGACCAGTGCTTGAGCTGGGACCAAGGTCCTGAGAAGCACCCACGGTCTTGGATGTTCCAATTTCTGTGGGTCCTTCCTTTTGAATGCCCAAAAAGTCTCTCTCAGCCCTACAAGCCAAGGCTTGAAGATTCACAGGAAGATCTGATCTGATGATTCTCTCTAAGAAAATAGCTGGGAAGTTGAATCTTGGTATCACATTAACTTCATATGATAATATGGTTGTGTCAGAACTACAAAAAGTTATTGATAAAAATAACATTAATACTGATTGGAGTTGACAATGTGAACTGGATGGTAAGGTAAAATAAGAAAATAAAAGCAAAATATCATTCTAGAGCCAAACGCCATCAGTTTGATTGCATGCCATGAAGTTGCTCTAAATTTTTTAAGCATAAGTTTCTTGATCACAGAGACAAACCATGCTTGAAATCTGTAGGCGATTGCCAGTAAGAGTGGTGAATGCAATTTTTACAGGATTTCAAACCATAAGTTGATTCATAAGTGATTGATAAGTGGATCTATTTAACATTATTTTCTCAAAATAATTCAGACATATGATGATATGACAATCTTGCACAATAACTGTGGTATTGTATTGGTTCATTATATTAAAACTGCATTAGATATTAGGTTATTGAATATATGATAATAATATGAAATTTGAGGGCCAAATGGAAGTAGAATTAAATTTCTAATTGATGAAAAGGAGAGTTACTAAAGCTTAATCCAATTATGCTTAGATTAAACACAATTCTCTCTGAAATCCAAATGACTTTGACTTCTGACAAAGAAATGTCTAAGGGATGCAAATACAGGATGATCAATACATGCTGAAAAGAGTATAACAGATAAGTTGACTCCAGAAAGTGAAAACTAATAAGAACAAAAAGTCACACCATGTTATCAAAAACAAGATTTAATGCATATGATCTTGTATAGCAATAACAGCAAACCAAATTAGGCACATAAATCAATCAACTAGAAAACCAGTTCTATATGAGGATACAGGATAAAAAATGAGAAGAAATCTGGGTCATCTACAATTTTCTAGCTGATCAGTTTAGAAGGTTGAAGCCTGAATTTTTATCTTTTTGACTGTAGGTTCATTCTATACATGCAAACTAACAAAGATACTTCTGTAAGAAATGACAGTTATGTCTGGAGCATTCACTCAGATTTCAAGTCGATGTACAGTTAAAAGCTAAGTTAAATACCATTTTCTCTTATTTTGTGGCTTCAAATTTTTACTGAAGCTAAAATTGAGATGTAGCTTGAGGAAGCCCAATTCTATATACTGTGGAGAAAAAGAAAACAACAAAAGAGCAGACGTGAAAAATTTACATCCACTTTCTTGATGATGGCATACACTTTGCAGATTAATACACAGAAATTCAGATATGTGGGGAACAGTAATGTCACCATCTTTCTACTAGTCATTATGTCCCATTGGTCATGTGACAAATCGAGTATATTCCATCACATACTATAACTATCATAAGAAGAACGAGTTCTCAAGCTCTTGGGTTAAACTTCTCAACTAAGAAAAGAGTTAACAAAATACAGTTTCCATCATTACAATCATGTTCCTTTTTATTTGTACGCATCTGTTAGTGAACAAATTTTAGAAACAATCTTAAATCGGGTACAAGAGAACGAGTTTCACCATTACCCAAAAACATAGAAAGCTTTGTAATGTAACCATAGAGAAAGTTTTTCTACCTAGATTTCTCAAAATTTTGTGCTGCATAAAGGTTCAAAAATATTGAGTTGGTATCTACTACTTAGATGAATCCCCATACAAACCAATAGATGGGACGTGAAGATATAGTCTGGACCTTGGCAATAGAAGGTATCTCAAACAGAACCCATGAAGAAAATGTTATAATATATTCAGTTGAAGCTTTTGCAGGTTGAAGTTTGTACAAAGTATATGAATCCACCTTGTCCCTGATTTTAGTGACCATTTGCCATCAAACTTCTTGAAGTCCCCATCAACCATGGAAAAGTGTAGTTCATGATGGTTGGCCTGAAAGTTAAATGACGATTATCAAAGATAAAACATAAGCCTAACCTCATCCAGATGAGAACCAAGATGCAGTAGTTGTTGAAGGAAGGAACTCTTTTGTATGCAAAACCTTAATATTCAAACTGCCCAACAAGTGCGCTAACAAAATTGTCAAGCATAAAATTCCTGTTGGATAAAACAACAGAGCTTGCCATTGTTGAGCAGAATCATAGCATGTCATCTAAAACTGTGATATGATGATAATCACAGTTTTATCAGTTTTTATGTATTTTTTTTGGTTTCTGTTCTTTTTTTTTTATTTTATTAATGTGTTATTTTTTTTCAATTTTTGTGTTTAGAAAAAAATAAACCAAAAGAGAAAACACAAAACCTATCCAAACAAGAATGTGCATGAACAAGATGGATAAATTCATGAAAACTAGTATGATCACAAAATAAATAAAGCAAAATCTAACAAAAGAACTGACTTAACAAGAAATGCATTTCTTATATTCACTACTCAGTTATCATAATAGATTCACTGGTTTTATAACATTGTGATAATAGAAACAGCTTCTGAGGGCCAAAGTTCTAAGTCTAAAAATACAAAAAGCAGGCGTTCCACAAGGATATCAAATTTTCTTACAAGAACCACAATATAGAAGGAAAATTGCATGAGTCATTGTAGAAGTTCCTGCTCATGTTTTATCGTTAGAGCCATTGGCACCAACAGCAAGTTGAAGACAGTCAGGCATATGCTCAGGCTAACTAGATAGCTAAAGAGGCTTACAGAATAAGGAAATTCTTGAAGATCCAAGACAACACGAGCTTCAATATGCCAATAGAGTGCCCTTTGAAAGCCTCTCTGCTCCAACCATATCCGACCTGAATGTGGACAGGGAATTCTCCCACTGAACAAAATCAAACAACATCAATTGGGAGTTAACTATAACCATAAACAAGAACAACTTATCTGGTTATTTACCAACGCAAAAAATTAACACGATAGCAGACATATAAGCCTTACATTACGTCTACCGAATGGTTTTGTACAAAGATTTTTTTTAATTCAAAGAAAAAAAAAAGAAAACTTCATGTAAACCTGCAAACAAGATTGGGAATGAAATCAGCGAGGCGCTCGTAGTCAGTAAGAGAATTCCAGACAGATTGAAGGTTTGCATACACGAGTATTTGACCCTTAATTCTACGCTCCCGCCACGATATCACTTCCACTTCACACTGCACTTTTCTTTCTCCTTCATCATCATCATGTTCTCCTGTTACTTCTTTTCCTGGTTTATGAAGTTTTATAGCTTTACTATTAATGGCACTTCCATTCTGACATGTCTTTCGAATTGGATAACCCTTGGCATGCAGTTTTTGGCTCCCATCAACTGAAGACGAGCAAACAATGCGTTTCCTAGGCAGACAACAAGATGGGTTCCGCGGTAACCTTGTTAGAAAAACATACAAATCACTATTACAACGAAAGTGAGTCTCAAGGTTCAAGCTTGAAGCTTTGCAGGTGATCATGAGGAAGACAGAAGAGGACACGAAGTGAAAGAACAGTGTAAGAGAGAGCCGTTAACTTGTGTCCACCAATTGCTAAACATGGGTTGTGTCGTTTAGTGAAAGGCGACGCGTGGTTGGTTCACATTTCATCTGCATTGCCGCGGACAAAAGTAGTGATAATAGAAACAGCTTCTGAGGGCCAAACAGCTTCTGATGGTTAAAGTTCAATTGAATTTTATACTTTTAAAAGTTTTTATTAAAATTTTATATTTATTAATTAAAAGTAATTGTTATAAAATTTAATTTATAAAATTATTAAAAAATTAAATTTTAATTGAAAAAATTATGAAAGATTTAAGACTATAAATATTCATTCTAAACTTTTTATAATTTTTTCAATTAAATTTTAAACTTTTCACAAATTTTTTAATTAAGTCCTATAAAGACTACTTTTGATTAATCCATATAAGTATAGGACTTCAATAAGAAATTTTAAAGGTATATGATTCAATTGAAAAAATAGTAAAAAATTTAGGATTATAAATATAATTATTCCTTCAAAAAAATATAAATTTAAAGGTAAAGTCGCAAAATACAAATTATAAAGAGAGAATAAGGAAAGCAAATTATATGTTATCAACTTTCTCTAATTCATGCCCCCAAAACTACACATCCATACAAAGATATGAAGTTTAATGCATATACACTATTCAAATCTATGTGTTTTTGTTAAGTGATTAAATGCTAACAGGTAAATATATTACTCAAATAATTTGTATAACTCTAAAATATAAGATAGGACAAGCGGTATGGAGTTAATTTGCTCATCCATATACTCTTTAACTAGATCTTTAAAATTATAAAGGCGTCGATATAAATTATCACAAACTAAACAAGTAGTCAAACTTAAGTAGATGTAGGGATATGAAATTGAAAATGATCAATAAACTTATCGAATAGATCAGTAATTAGTTGTTTATCTTCAGCAACAAGAGGTAAAGCCTTTAAATGTATAGAATATAAAGAGATAGGACTAGAAACATTTCTAATAAGATCCTTGACATAATTAACATATAAAATTTCAATTTGATATTTAGATAATTTGGGAAATGAATTTAAAATTTGCATAATATTTTGAGCAATATCAACACATACTGCACATTTAGTATAATTAATGCATTTTGAGCAAGAACAATCCATATGTAATTAATAAACTGATAAACGTTGAGAACTCGTACTTGTTATTCTGTCTATTGACTCTATGATTCCAATAAACGCCACACTTAGGCTCAGCGGGAAGAGAGTCTAGAGAGAGAATAGGGAGAGATTTTTCAAAATGATTTTATTTATGCTTGGTAGATTGTGTCTCTACCAAGAGAGAAAACTTGCATTATATAAGCGATTAGGGAATCTGAAGGACATAACCCATTATTGCAAAACCAACAAAAAAGAAAAGCAAATAAGAAGATCTATCGAAGAATCCTCCCTTATAGCAAAAAAGAAAAAGAAAACTGTACAAAGGTCCAAAATGCACTACATAATTGAGTACTTGTTACATAATTGCAATTGCTTTATGCTCTTGTGTAAGCACGAGCTGTGTCATCTTCTTTGATAATTGGTTTGACATCTGATAGTGGAGATGATGATGGAGTGTCTTGTCATACTTCATAATATTGACACTTGCGTGTGGGGTATACTTTGATTTGCTTGCAGATTTGTCGTTTAATGTCTTCTTAGAGAGGAGCTAGTATTCCATCTAATGTCAATAATGGTGCTTCAAATTGTTACTTGTAGACTAAGGTATGCTCTGGAATTGGTGTTTTGAATGTTGAGATCATCAAAATGTTGTTTCCTCTGTAGGTAATACGATAAAGTGATCCTTTCATAATTTGTTGAATACTTGTGAAAATACCTTCAAGACAATTGATATTGAAGGTGTTGATTAATTCCCATGTAAAGTCGTACGTTGGTGCTTTGTCTAAAGTAAGTACTTGTCCATTGCTAATACCTATCTGAATAAAAGCAAATATGAGAATAATTAATTTGTCTTGATTATTAAAGAAAGGGCTCAATAATTTGAGGAAAATTTCGCATTCTTTAGCAAAACAGTCTTGGTATTGTTTAATTGTTGTGATGGATGATGGTGGGAAATGATGGAGTAGGTCGGTTTTTTGTAGTTAAATGGTATTAACAAATCCTGTTTCAAATAATAAAAATTTGGTTAGAGGATCTGCTTCAAGTAGGATGACTACTTTATGGCCAAATTTGTCGCGGTTTACTTGGTAAAACTATTTTAATTTGTGTTCTTCATTCCAAGTATTAACTGTTGAAAAATAGTCGAGAAATACTTCAGGTGTAAGGTTGGTTGTTGCGTTGGTTAGGTAACTTTAAAACTTTTGATGATTTTAAAACGATTTTACTTTGAAAACCAAGAAAATAAAGGCAAGTGCACCCATCTCAAAAGTAATAAAGTGGAATAATTTTTAGACTCTGAGTGTCAAACCCACGGGGAATATGTTGCTTAATTACTAAGTAGATCATATTACAATTATTTATGAAAAGTCTAGACAATTTGAATAAAAATATGAAAATTACTTAAACTAGACTACCTTGCCTTAAACACTTTAAAAATGATTTTTAATTGCTTTTGAAAATTTTCAAAAATTACCAGATGTGTAAATTAGCTATGGATTAGATGATTGATGATTTGATTGAGCTTTAAAACACATTTAAAGTCTTATTAAAGTCCTTCATAAAATCAAAACAAAGCTATGGTTAAGACTTTATTTTTTTCTCTATTTAAGTCTAAAGTTTGGTTATGCTCTAAATCAAGTAAATGGGCTTTAATTTCAAGAAGGTGGGTCTGGACAATTAATCTCATAACTCCAACTTTCACAAAAAAAAAAAATCTAGGTTTGGTCATATAAGGATTAATTCGTGTTGCTTATTGATTTTTCTAACAATTTAAAATGATTTCTCATGCCTAAAATATCTTAAACACTAATCTTAAGTGGCCAGCTTAAAATTGGTTCTTTTAGACCTTCAATAAGCAAAATACAGATATTTAAACATGCATTAAAACTCTTTCAAATCATCAAAACATCAATCCATAGCAATAGAAATGATGAGCCACACATTTGCATTAAAGCATACAAGATATGCAATTTATACAACATACTTTGATAGATTTGAAATTAAGAGTTTAAATATAAAGTTTAGATATTACAACAAATCCCAGAAAGACTTCTAGATGTTTCTTGAACTCTCAACTTGATTCTGAACTCCAGCTAAGCTCTAATTCATCAAGATCTTATAGAAAAATCAAGAACATTCAAAGATATAAGCGTAAAAATAATAACCTTAATTAATCCAAAAAATGGAATAAAATAAGATATAATCTGAGTTTAGAAACCCCTTTGGATGATTCCTAGACTCAGATATGAGTCTTAACAACAAGCTCCAATGTTTAGAAACTCAGAAAAAATACATCAATTCGAAAAACTAAGTGTTTGAAGCTTAGAACTAAGAAAAAGCTAGAAAAATGAGAGAAGAAGAAGTCTCTCTCTATGGAAAATCTCATTTCCTTAATCTCCCCGTATTTCTTGTATATTTTTTAATGTTTTTAAGACTTAGAGAGCTCCCCCCGTGTGCTAGCAAATACTAGCATTAATTAGGAACACGCCAATAGTTGAAATCTGGAAGATTTGAAGCTGAAATTGTTGACTATATGAGCAACGACGCCCTGCCTCCCTACAACGGCACCTTGAGAGACTGTCATTAGTGGTCGAATGCAGCAACCCTAAATAGTCCCCTGTTCTTCATACAATCGCACCCTGCCAAGGGCCCGTTAATGGATAAAACTAAGAGAAATTCTTCATATTTTTGTTCTAATCTTCATCATTAAACTTTTTCCTGCAAATTAAGCATAATAAGACATCAATTTAACAATTAAGCACTGAATTAGGGGTCATAATTGAACAAATTAACTATTAAAACTCTATCAATTTGACCCTAATAATTCCCCCACACTTAAGCTTTTACTTGTCCTCAAACAAATTAATTCATCATCAAGTTCATAATAGGATATAAATATAGGAAAAACAATTCAAAATTAATGCCGCAATTATTAAAAATGTTTTCTTGATCCTTCAAAAATTTTGACGCAAATGTTATAGGATTAATAATTCATATCAATTCGAAAATGCATTCTTTTTCAAGTGTTAACCTAAATCAAGAAATCAATTCCACATGTAAAAGGCAAACAACTGAGTTTGATGCATCATCTCTTCGACATTTCCACAT
>JAOXYD010000005.1:13188870-13202979 GCA_028565735.1 Pinacopodium congolense | reverse complement strand
TATATAGATGTTCACTTGGTCTGATCTAGTTCTCCCCAGACTCTCTCGAAAGAATCCACCCTTAACAGGTGGTATCAGAGCTCAGGTTAGTTGGGTTGGAGCGAAGTCAGAAAATTTTGGATCAGTGTCGCGCTCCTACTAGGAACCTAATGACTTCACATGGATTGTGAATTGAAGAGAGAGATTGTTGTGAAAAAGTCACAATTGAATTATCTCACATCAGAAAAGGATAGATTGTTGAAGTGAGTTATATATAATAGAAGGCACATAACCCATTGGTTTAAAGTTTTTGGTTGAAATATGATGTTCTCAGATTGTAGATGAATACTCACTTGTTCTAGTCTAAGTTCTTCCCCTTCGGAAAAATTCACACATAATAAGTGATATTAGAGCTCAGGTTGGTTGGGCTGGGGTGAAGTAAAAAAATTTTGGGTTAAAGTCGTACTTCTATCGGAAATCCAATGACTTCACATAGAGTATGGATTGAAGTGGAGTGATGAGAGAGATGAATTTACTTGTGAAGGAGGAGACTGATGTGAAAAATTATAAGTTAATTATCCCATATCGGAAAGAGACAGATTGTTGAAATAAGTTATATACAATAAAAGGTCTATAGCCCATTGCCTTAAAGTTTTGAGATGAGATATAATATTCTTGATTTGTATATGGATGCTCACTTGATAGGATCCAAGTTTTTCTTGGACTCCCTTGAAAGAATCTACATATAAAAAAGAATAATAAAAACTTTTTGATAAATTTTAAGAAATAAATTGGTATCATTTAAAACGTTAAATAACAAATTGAACTATTTTTAAAACATTATAAAGTGAAGGGAATCTTTTTACCGTAATTAAAAATTAAAAGTGATTATGTGGGTATGTTTAGTTCTATTTTTCCTTTTAGTTTTTGTTTCTTATTTTTTTAAATACAAAAATTAAAAAAATAATAAAAAATAAAAAATAACATATTAATACAACATAAAAATTAAAAAATAATATAAAATCTAAAAAATACACAAAAATTACAATTAAAAATTACAATCAACAACTTAACTAAGCATCATGGTTTTAAAAATCGGACCGGACTGGACCGGTCGGTTTGACCAAATTAACCCGAAACCAGTCGGTTTATCGGTTCTGTTACTTTTAAAAACCGTCAGTTTTAAAAATCGTCGGGTTAAGGGTTAGATTGGTTGATTCAACCGGTTCAACCTGGTTTAACCTGTAGTCTAACCCGTTTCAACCCAACCCAACCCAATTCACTCCTCTTTACTTTTTTTAATTTTTTAGTTTAACTCTACTCTTCCAATCTTTTTTTTCTTTTTTATTATTTTTATTATTTGTTAAATAAATTATTTTTAGTTAATTCCTATATGAAATTATTTATTTATTTTATTTATTTATTTTTTATTTTTTATTTTTTATTTAAAATATGAAATATTAAAATAAAAAATGTTAATATAATATATTTTAATATTATAATTTAATAAAAGATTAACAAAAAAATAGATTAATAATTTATACATCGTATTATTTTATACCGGTTTAATACCAATTTTATAACGATTTTATACCGGTTGAATCTCTAAACTTTTAACTCCTTCTCTTATCGATTTGATGTCCTATTCAATTTTTACAATATTGCTAAACATATCCTTTAATTAACGTTAAAAAAGGTGAAAGAAAGACTCCGAAATCGTCGGACATCTTAGATAGATGAAATGAATAGGTTTTTGGAAGACAATCACGCAGGTGCATGATATATATACCCTCGAAAAAAAAAAAAAGATTCGACGTAGTAAGTGGTTTTTTGTGCTTGCCCTTCTTATTCAGTTCCCCAAAAGCTTAAATGGAAAGCACGTGCCAGGTAAGAGGTCCACGTTATTAAATTCGGCCGAAGTGTTCATGGCGTCAGAAAAGAGAAAGAGAGAGCGCAAGGAGAGTGGCATGTGAGTAGGTTCCATCTGTGGCAGCCATTTCCATGCAGCCGAAAGTGGGCTTGTTCGCCGATTCCCGTACAAAAGACAAAACACCATTTATTATACTATTGCATGCTATCCACCCAACTCCATATTGTATGAGAGACTTTGCATGTTCCTCTTCCTTATGAAAACAGAACAAAATTGTTTTCTTATTTAGTATCATCACTGCAATTCTCTCTCAATTCCTCATTTCCTGGATCCCTTCACTTTACCACCCTCTCACTCAACTCACCGATGATCAGCAAGCTCCTACTCAAGAGTATCTTCCACTCGTATTGTTCTCATTTGGTTTTTGCTTTCTTGGTTTTGTTGTTTGTGTGATTTGAGAAATGGAAGATCAGTTGTTGACGAGGCACGGCAGGTCACTTGCTGAAACTCCTACTTATTCTGTAGCCACAGTTGTTACAGTCTTGGTTTTCGTCTGCTTCATTGTTGAGCGTTCCATCTACAGATTTGGAAAGGTATTTACGCATTGCCACTCTCACCCTAAATAGGTATTAAGTTTTTAAAATACCCCGAACGAAACAGCATCGTCTCTCGTTGATTTCCTGCTGTTGCTTTTGACACTAAACAAGTATGAACTCAGCTTCCTTCATTGTGTAAGGGGACGCTGCTTGGTAGCTTCCTTTGTAAGGAAAGCATTTACTTGACCTAGTTTCCAGTAGGTGCAGTTTTTATGATCCCCTTGGGTCAGATTATAATTGAAACATCAAATCAATAGATAAAGTATTAATTATAGTTTGTTAAATTTGGATGCTTAGGTTTCAAATACTTGCATGGAGCAGTTTTAGTTTCTATTTTCTAATCCTTAATAATCCTTCGACCCAAAAAAAAAAAAAAAAAGATAATAAAATAAGGGAATAACTAGTACAAGTTTTCTGCTTCAAGTTAAAAAGATGTGTTGATTTTGGTTTTCCTTTTTCAAACAGTGGCTGAAGAAGACAAGGAGAAAGGCTCTGTTTGCCTCTTTGGAGAAAATCAAGGAAGGTCAGCCTCAATAAAGGATAAATCCACACATATCTCGTAATCTAAATAAATAAAGGGTCTTTCCAAATCTTATATATTGAGGTTTTTCCTTTTATCCTGTTAGAGCTGATGCTGCTTGGAGTAATATCTTTGTTGTTGGCGCAATGGGCACGATGGATATCTGAGATTTGTGTGAATTCATCTCTTTTCAACAGTAAATTCTACCTCTGTTCCGAGGATGACTACCTGAGTAATAATAATAAGCATATGTTATCAGAAGAATCATCTTTTGGAAATGAGACTCTTAATCCCCCAAGAGGTATAACCACTGGAGCTGCCCATCAATGTGGTGAGGTGAATAGCTTACTTACACTCTTTGCTTTTTTTTTTTTTCCAACCGTATCTGAATTAGCTACAATGCTAACTGTAATAGGAATGTGCAGGGTCACGAGCCATTTGTATCGTTGGAGGGTCTTGAACAACTTCATCGCTTTTTATTTGTCCTTGGCATCACTCATGTACTGTATAGCTGTGTGGCCGTCGGTCTAGCAATGAGTAAGGTATCCTCTGTTTTTAACATTTTTCTCCAGAAGATTTCGTTTCATTTCAAAATTCAACAGCTACACATTTTGAATGAACCGTTGCATATCTTTGTAGATTTACAGTTGGAGGAAGTGGGAAATCCAAGCAAACGCAACTGTTGATGGCAACCTGCAAGGTACACAAACAAAATATTGATCAAATGATAATAGACACAGAGTTCACCGGTTTGTTTATATCGTACGTGATAAGTTTGTATCTTGTAATTTTTGTGTATTTTTTTTAATTTTTATGTTATATATACTTTTAATTTTTATATTATTTTTTATATTTTAAAAAATAAGAAACGAATAAAAAAAACATATATACACGTACATTAGTTAAAAGGTACATGAATCTTGCAGTTTTGCGTCACCCTTCTATGTTTTGTAGCAAAGAAAAACAAAGTACTGAGACGTCAGTCCACCTTCGTTTTCCATCACACATCTCATCCATGGAGCAGGAGTCGTATTCTCATTTGGATGGTAGTAATTCATTCTTGTATTATGATGCACTGGTTCAGTAAATACTGCTATATTTCTCTGCTAATGTACTTACTTTGGGTGCCATAAATTTGTGCAGCTTTGCTTTTTTCGACAATTTAAAAGTCCTATCAAAAGATCAGACTATTTGGCACTGCGTTTGGGTTTCATTACGGTGGGTACATGAAAGACATTTTTCAGTTTTACTCATATCATCCAATTTCAATTCCTTCAATTAATTCCAGTTGATTCCCATCCCATCCCATCGTTTAATTCGCTTTCCCCCTACTCTCTATCAAACCCAACACCTTTTCTTAAACCGCCTAAGACTCCTATACTCACTCCTTATTAACCCCAACACATATAAATATGATAAATCAACTACATTTCAGTGACTTCCCTTTGCAAATTCACTTCATTCACAAATCATCAAGTACCATCGTGATCACTTCAAACAATAATGCAATTACAGCTATACAGCACAAAGTTAACGATGGTCAGTCATCCTAGAATACAAGATTCCAATCTATTATAGGAACACCAAGCTACATACGTTAATTTTACAAGCTTCACACCTGCTCTAAAAACCCAAACAAAACAATTAAAAAACCAACTCAAATCACAATAATTCAAGCAGTCTTCATCAAATCTACCAAAAAAGACCATACTTAAATATAACAAACAATACCACAACAACTTGTTAGATTACATACTACACGCCCATAGTCTTCTATTATCCAGTCTTATAATCATCTTGTTCAATCTTTTTAGGGTTTTTCGATCCACTAAAATTCTAGTGAAGTCTTCAAGTTTTCTTTTGAATCCATGTTCCCCAAATCCTTTCCGCCTCTGCCCCGAGTTGGGGAGTTGGGGTCTAGTTGTCTGCTAATGCTATTTTATCATTCATGGACATTTATCTTGGCGTGGCTAGCTACACTCATGAAGCCCTAAACCACCTGTTAGTGGAGTTATTTTTTGTTTGTTTTACCGGAAAGTTAAATTAGACTTTGGTCCCTCTTTTAAATGACCTCAATTCAATTTTTATAAAAAAAAAAATTACTTTCAATAATTCTTAATTTACTATAAGATTTGAGTGAATATGTATTCCTTTCATTTTAATTCAAACAATAGTTCATCATGCTGTTCTATGAATCATTCTTAAATCGCTAAATGTTCATATTTTACAAGTCCTCATTCAAATCACTTTTTGGACCAACATAACAAGACATCCATCAATGACCACATTAAGTAATATATTCTTGGCACATCAACCCTTGTCATAATTTCACATATAATACAAGCGAGAAATTTTAGGATCTCACAATAAACATTCTGCATGTTCATGGGTCATCATTCATTTTACATCGGTTATCTCTCTCCAACTAACAAGGAGAAATTGATTATCTATTGAGTTTACGTTCGAGGGATGCATCTTGAAAAGGGAACAAGAATCACTCCATAAATTACTGTAAATGGGTCTGTTCTGCATTGTCATGCAGATAAATTGTGCTGAAAGACGAAAAATGATGGCTGCATAAGATTTCAACTTATCGACTGTCGTCCTAAGCATTATTATCTTGTTGCTTCCCAATTAATCATATATATAACTGACATTTTTGACGAATTCCACTTGACAGAAGCACAAGTTACCACTTTCCTATGATTTCCATAAATATATGGTTCGGAGTATGGAAGAAGAATTTCATGGCATTCTTGGTATTAGGTATGCTCTCTAGCTGGTTATGTGCAATCTCGATCCTACAACTACTAAGCATTAGTTATGTACCTCTTAACCCTAATGCAAAGCTGGGAAACCACCTTTTAATTCACGATGGATTTTAAGTAAGAACTAGAATAAATTGGAAGGATTCTTTTCTTTATTATTATTATTTTGAGAAATTAGAGAAATAAATTATAAGAGTTTATGCCGTAAGAAATTTAAAAAAGGGTCTTCTTCTTCACATGCAAATTTTTCATCTATATTTTTATGAGATGTAAGAACGCATTATTAAGCTTCTTTTGTGTCTTCTTCTTACCACTCTTTTTGACCGGAAAGGGATAACAAAGAAACGAAACAAGATTCGACTCTATGTTCAATAAATAAAATAAATACAATCAAGGTGGCATAAACTGGTTCGAAGTACTACCATTTAATCAGTTCTACCAATTTCATGTCCATGTTTGTTCTGTACCTCATTTTAGTCTTTTTAGTTCTTAGCTTTGTTCTGTACAATTTGTAACATCTAAGTAATTCCTCGTAGCATATCTTTGAAGGCCCTGATGAGATGGAAATTTGTTTCTCACTTTTTAGACGCCATAGTTGTAAATACAACTTTTAGAATAACTGCCCAATCTTTTGATTTTGTGGCTTAGTCTAAACTTAGTTGCATCTCTTATTTTAGGAACTAGCTTAGTGAGTCTGACGGTTCTATTTTTTTCTCCACAGCTGGCCACTTTGGGTGTATGCCATATTGTGTATCTTCATAAATATCCATGGTGAGTTAGATTTATTCACAATGCAAACAAAGGCACTCGTATTGCATTTCTATAGCTTCTACTTCGTCATGATCACGATCATGATTTTTTTGAGTGATGCAGGCTTAAATATATACTTTTGGCTCTCTTTCATCCCTGTTATTGTGAGTATGCTGGACATTGCCTTATTACAGTAAATTAAGATTGATAAATGTGCTTATAATATATTGTTCACATTCAGCTTGTCATGATGGTTGGGACGAAACTTCAACATGTTGTTTCTTCACTGGCACTTGAAATTGTTGAACAAACCGGTCCATCAGTTGGAACTCATGTAAAGCCACGCGACGACCTCTTTTGGTTTAGAAAACCGGAGATACTCTTGAGACTGATTCAATTTATCATCTTCCAGGTAATGATTTATAATGTCCTATCTATTTGTGATTCATCTACTATTACATGTATCTTCTAATTACTTCCGTTTGGTGTAGAATGCATTTGAGATGGCAACTTTTATCTGGTCTTTGGTAAGATTATACCTTCTGTTCTTTCCCTTCTGTTCCCCATTTCAGTTTATGTATACCAGATTATTATATATATATATATATATATACATATATATACACATATTTGGCATCGCTGTCAAAATTTATATGGGTTATGAACACACTAACAAGGTGTTGAGGATGCCTTTATGAGGAAAAGTTACTCGCGGCACAAGAAAAGTGGTAGTCTTTAGTAAATATACTTTTATTTGGTTTTAATTGGTTTCTTTTGTATTTTTATGGTTTCCATAGATAATGTTTTCTATTTTTATTAGAATTCTGTTTTTAGACTTATACCTAATTAAGAGTCTTAATTAGGGTTGTTGTTTTATTATCCTTTAAGCCTGTTTAAAGGCTACAAGGATTAATAAAGAGGTAAGCACACTTTTATAAAAAAATAGTAACTAGACGAGATCTTGTCAAGGGCAAGTCTTTTTCTTGTCTCGCATATGTCCTTTAGAGGAAGGGGAGAACACGGCTAAAGAAAAGGAGGGGGCTTTCCCTATATCTCGACCCGTGATTAGATCTTGCGCTAAAGCACATAATAACTTAATATTAGAGTCATCTGTTATGGGTGGCTCGAAAAGCCTAATTAGTAAGCTGGGGACTTATATGCAAATCATGACTGTGAGGTAGCAAGCACTGAAGGAGCAAATGGAGCAGTTACACGCCATGTTCGCAGATCGGGCAAGGATTTAGGAAGGGACAATACTAGAGGTTCTAAAAGTGGCAACCTAGGTAGCCGAAATTGTTTAAAGAAGAGAATAGATGGGAAGATTGGGAGCTTATTGGTACTGCAGTACTCCGAACTTGAATTTTCATCCTATGATGGGTTGAAGGACCCCTTAGTATAGTAGACAGGAATAAAAAAACCCTAGAGGGGAACAAGGTAGATATTGGGAACCATTCCTTTGATGGGAGAAGCACAACTATAATTTTATCAATTAGAGTAGAAGGAGTTGGAATTGGATTGGAAAGGATTTAAAGAGCATTATTTTGTAAGATTAAGACCACCTATGTGCAACAATCATTTAGGGTAGGTGAAAAATTTTCAACAAACAAAAATTATGGAAGATTATCAACTGCAATTTCAATCCTTATTAGTAAGGACTATAGATTTGATCCTTGCCAAAAGATGAATTTATTTAAGGTAGGACTGGTGGAGAGCCTTCGGATTGAGGCAGAGATGTAGAAGTTGTGATGAATATGGAACATGTTTTAGAGAAGAAACAACAATGTATATTACAAAATAGTACCAAATTCGGTTGGATGGGCAGCCCTCAGAATCTGCCATAACCAGTATTGTCTCTAGGAACTGAAGCATCAAAAGGGTCAGTGAAAGAGGGAAACTGACAGGGTCTACTGCTAGTAGTTTGGGCAATACACCAACCCCATTTTTTAAGAGACTTTCAAAGGCAAAGATGAGGACAGAAAGAAAGACTAAAGAATTGTTCTTTAACTGTAATGAACCTTACTCAGGGGGATATAAGTATAAGCGGCATTATGAATTGAAGTACTAGATTTAGATAATGAGTAGGAGGAAGAGGTGGTAGGAGAACTAGAGATTTCATTACATGCTATAAACGACCTAGTTACAAGTGTTAGTGGATGAGTGGCCAATGTAAGTATTGTTAGATTGGGGAGCACCCACATTTTCATTCGAGATGAAGTAATATTCAAGATTAATATTGTAGTAAAAAAGTAACAGGACTGCAAGTGGTGGTTACCAATGGTGAAAAAGTACCTAGTATAGGTATTTACAATGTGGTAACTTTACATGTTGATTCTAATTCTTTTTTTACCAACATTTATTCTATTTCTTTAGATAGTTTTGATGTGGTTTTAAGGGTGAAGTTGTGTACGTTGGGACCTATACTCTAGGACTTTACATCTCTAATAATGAGTATTGAGTTAGATGAAAAGGAGTAAATGAAGGACATGTTCCTAATGCAAAATTGAGACTAACATTAATAAAGGGACAATATTTAGCCTCTATAATTATGGGGAAATTATTGATAGGATTTTTGGATTTATTTATGGAACCTTTAGGGTTGCCATCGAGTCTAAGTTGTAACTACAAAATTCCTTTGATACCGAGATCCGACTAGTAATGGTGGTACAACCTTAATATTATCCTCACCTTCAGAAAGATGAGATAGAGAAGTAATGTGAGGTCATATTGTATCAGGACATAATAAGGCCAAGTCAATCTTCATTTTCTTCATCGATACTACTAGTGAGGAAACAAGATAAGACATGTAGGTTTTGTGTGGACTATATAAAGCTTAACAATCACATGGTAAGGATTAGTTCCAATACCAATAGTGGATGAGTTATTGGATGAGCTATATAGAGTATTGTATTTCATAAAGTTTGATCTTCATTCAGGATATTATCAAATTAGAATGGATCATCGAGATATATAGAAAATAGCCTTCAAGTTGTATCATAGACATTTTGAATTTTTGGTAATGCCCTTTAAGTTGACCAATGCTCCCTCTATATTTTAAATTTTGATGAATGAGGTGTTTCAGCTTCATTTACGTGAATTTGTCATAGTCTTCTTTAATGATAATTTAATATATAATGAGACCTGGATTGAGTACATTCAACACCTGCATTTGATTTTCGAATTGCTATGAATTCACCATCTTTTTCATGAGAAATATAGATGCACATTTGGGGAGACTCAAGTGGTGTAGTTAAGTCATGCTATTCATGATGCAGGAGTTAAGGTAGATATAAGTAAGATTAAGGAGATGATAGATTGGTCGGTGCTACGATCGACCAAAGCTCTTAAAGGCTTCCAAGGATTAGTAGGGTATTACAGGAAGTTTACAAAAAATTATTGGCGAGTGACAACACCTTTGACTAGCTTATTGAAGAACAATGCATACCAATAGGGGGATGAGGCCCATTCGGCCTTCTTAGTTTGAAGAAATTTCTTTCTGCAACTCTCATTCTAAGACTACATAATTTTGAGGAATAGTTTGTGGTGTAGTATTATACTTCCAGTATTGGAATTGGGATGTTTCTATAATAACAAGGCCACCTAATTGCATTTTTCAATAGAAAATTGGTGAATTGTCATTATAAGCTTGCAGTGTATAAAAGGGAGCTTATCGATCTTGCTAAGGCTGTGACTCGCTAAACACTATATCTTTGTGGGAGGTATTTTCTCACCAGAATCAATTACTTCAACTTAAAATTTCTGTTAGAATAAAGGTTAACGACTTTCTCATAACAATATTGGATTAGTGAATTAATGGGTTTTGATTTCAAGATAGAGTATAAAAGCGGGGAGACTCAACTGAGTTACCAGTGTACTTTCCTAGCATGATGAGGAGGACGATCATCTCATTTCTATTTATAAGCCACGGGCTGTCATTTCTGATAACTTTAAATAAGAAATGGCAGCCTTGGACAATTTGAGACAATTATGAGACAACATAGAGAGGGGGAGGTCAAAGCTGTTCGGAATGTGAGGAATGGTTTGATTTTTTTGAAAAGGAAGGTATATTTACTATCCAATTCTCCCCTATTACACACCATCCTCTTAGGCATTCATAATATGGCCTGCGAAAGGGATCCGGAAGATATTACAGAGGGTAAGTGGAGATTTCTTTTGGGACGGAATGAAATTAGAAGTGCCTGAATTTGTGTAGAGTTGCCTAATGTGTCAACATAACAAGTGAAAAAACCTATATCTTACAAGACTCTTAAAACTTATTCTAGTACCCCAATAGGTATAGGTTAATATTTCGAGAGATTTTATTGAAGCATTACCCAAGATCCAAGGGAAGTTTGTTTTGATGGTAGTTGTAGATAGATTTTTCAAATATACTCACTTTATTCCACTTGCTCATCCTTTTACTGCTATGTCCACGGCTCATATATTTTTAATAGAAGTCTTTCTCTTACAAGAGTTACTCGAGACAATTATTTTTAATAGAGACAAAGTCTTTATGAGTCTTTTTTTAAAGAAATTGTTTCGTTTGTCAAGAAAAAAGTTGGCTTTTTCTTCAGCTTATTACTCATAGTTAGATGGGCAGATAGAAGTGGTAATCGCACAATTGAAATTGATCTATGTTCTTCTATAGGAGATATATCGAGATGATAGGTTGAATGAGTTCAATGGATGGAGTATTATTACAACACATCTTTCCACTCTTCCTTAAATGCTAAACCATTTCAGGTGGTGTATAGAATAGACTCCTTGTATTTGTTTGATTATCTAGTTGATTCCACTAGACTAGGGGCAGTAGGCCATACTCTTCAGGAGAGGAATACAGTTTTGTAGTCAGGAAGGGAGCGTTTATTGCAAGCTTAACAGTAAATGAAGCTTACACATGATTTTAATCATCAGGGGATCTCCTTTGAAGAGGGCGATTGGGTTTGGCTGAAGCTTCACCTTTATCGACAACTTTCAGTAGAGAAGAATGGGTCTCACCAGTTGTCCTTAAAATATTTTGGTCTTTTTAATGTATTGCAGAAAATTAGCATAGTGGCTTACAGGTTAGAGCTATCAATAGGGAACCATATTCATGTTATCTTTCATGCATCCTTATTGAAGAAGTTTAAAGGCAATAGTTCAAGTTTAGTAGTAGTAGTACTAATCCTCCATGAATGCAAATTGGTGCTTATTCCTCACCTTATTATGTAGTTCAGGCTTAATTGAGGCAGACAAAAGGTTTTGGTGTATTGGGAGGACAGTTCAAAAGAGAATGTTTTATGAGAAGATTTTGGCAACTCTTCAAGAGGTTTATCTAGAATTTGAGCTTAAAAACAAGCTCAAATTCAGGAGGAGAGTAATATTAATGATGCCTTTATGAGGAAAGTTTATTCAGGGCACAAGAAAAATTGGAGTTATTAGCAAATTTGCTTTTATTTTGTTTTGATTGATTTCTTTAGTATTTTTATAGTTCCATAAATTATGTTTTCTATTTTTATTGAGATTCCAATTTTGGACTTAATGTCGCATTAGGAGTCTTTATTAGGGTTGTTGGTTTTTATCCCTTAAGCTTATTTAAAGGCTGCAAGGATTTATAAAGAGGTAAGTAAACTTTTATTATTAAAAAATTAGAAGTTGGACAAGACCTCGTTAAAAAAAATTATCTTTCGTGTGTTGGCATAAGTCCTTCAGAGGAAGGAGGGAACACAGTCAAAGAAAATGAGAGGACTTTTTCTGTACCTCGACCCATAACTAGATTCTATGTTACGGCACATAACACAACTTCTCAAATTATAAATGATTTATGATGTTAAATTGTGGACCATATTACAATTAATTAAGTAGTAGTTTAAGATTATGTTATGTTTCACGGAGGTTAACAATCGGTGTTTAACATTACTCTAATTTACGATCATGAAGAGCAATCCAGAAATTATTGTATGAAACAAGAACTTTTCATATCATTATATAATTTCTTAACACCTTTGAGTAATTCTCTATTTTCTAGTGGGGATTTAAACAGAGATTCTGCTTCATGAAAAATCATTTCATGATTATCATCCGCTTAACTTCTGGGTATGTTTTTCTCTTCACTTCCATTTAAGAATAGCACTCGGCTTGCTTTGCTAATACACGTTGTTGGATGATGCATCACTTCCATTGTTATAGATAATGATGAACTGTGGTAATGGCTTCTTTACTTAGTGTGCTTATGATTGCAGGATCCTTGTTCAGTTCTGGTGTAGCTATAGCACTGTTCCTCTAAATGTAGTAGTTACCCAGGTTTGTTTTTGCTCCTACTCAATAGAACAAGTAGCTCGAAATCTTTTATTGTATTGGATGTATGCAAGCATGCTCTCTTTAAGGCATTCCATAAGAAGCCGGAATATCCGCTAGATTCTTTTCTTTACGTATACAAATAGATTTATAACCCAGTAGGAAAATCTTATGAGACTTGCTTCACCTTTGTTCTTTGGGAAATGACTTGTTTATATCAGCACGACATTGAGTTGCTGCAGTATTCTATTTTAGTGCAACACACCTGGGACATAATCTGGCCTAACTTTGCAGTTGGTATGCTTCTGTTTTACATTTAACTTTAGCACGCAACTTTAGATCCATATGCTTGAGTTACGTGGATTCTCTGCTTAGTATAGAAACAGAGAAATGCTTCAAAGTATAATTTACTGCATTACCAAAACTCAGAAAACGATAAAGACATGCATGTTTAGCAATAATAGTAAAACACCTGCCATTGGCTTTGATGACTTGCAGATGGGATCCCGGTGGAAGAAAGCCCTGGTTTCAGAGAGCGTTAGAGAGTCACTTCACAGTTGGTGTAAGAGAGTAAAGGAAAGGTCTAAACGTGGGTCTGCGTTGTCAGTGGCAACAAGATCAGTATGCTCTCTTGATACAACAATTGATGAGGGTGATGAAATTACAATTGCATCCGGCACCGTATCTCGGTCCTCTTCTCTAGGCTCTTTGAATGAGGTACATGTGGCACAACCCCGGGATGGAGGAGATGACGAGACACCACACCCTCAACAGGATGAACTTTCCTTAAGGATAGAAGAATACTTGAACAACAGCACTTTAGATCCTCCCACCATTGATGATGAAGAAACTGTATGCAACAAAGAGGACCAAGGAGTTGAGACACTTTTAGAATTGTTTAGAAAGACTTGAAGTCCCATCCAGTTTAGTCTTACACCTACATACTCTCCTCGGTTAGATTTATTAGAGGAAGCGGTAATGTTAGTGGAAGCAGATACCGGAGGAAAATCTTTTCTCTTTGCTTTAGGTTAGGCTTTTTAGATACCAAAATCTTAGCTTAGGTACATGCGCTCCAAACCTCTACATATGATGATGAACGGGTTCTAGCAATCAACTTTTGGAAATGATATCAAGCTATTTTCTGATTCTTATTCCCAACTTTTATAGCTAAGTGTCTTGCTAAATAACTATATATTAAAGTAGAAATAAAAATAACATTGTTACGGAACATGCATATGATTGCCCAAAACATTCCATTACTTCACTCATACAAAATAGAAGAAAAAATTTAGAGGGCATTATATTCAATACATATATATATATATATATATAACCAGTAGGTAGAATGATATC
>JAOXYD010000005.1:13167514-13178609 GCA_028565735.1 Pinacopodium congolense | reverse complement strand
AGACACTAGAGCAGGCAATGGGTCTAGGTACTGAGGCATCCAAAACATAAGAGACCTCCTGATTCCACTCCTCTACCAGTAATCTTCTTTGTCATAAGATCCTGAAAAATACAATGATTAGGAAAGAATGAGATGCAACAATTTAGAGTACGAGTGATTTTACTTACAAATAATAAATTAGAGTAGAGTCCAGGTAAATTTAAGAAAAATGTTAGGGACAAGGAGGAAGTATGATGGACAGTGCCAGACCTAATAATAGGGGAAGTGGAGTCGTCAGCTAATGTAACATGAGAAGGAGATGAGTGTTTAGAAAAAGTAGAAAAGAAGCTAGAATTACCTGTCATATGATCTGAGGCACCAGAATCAATGACCCATTGGGTGGAAGAGGAAAGAAGATAGGTAGAGGTGTTACCTGAGTCAGCAATAGCAGTAATAGGTGAAGATGAATGCTTCAGTGCGCCTTGATATTGGATAAACATAGCAAATTCGTCAGCAGATATAGTAATAGTCTTCTCAGTAGATGAGCTAGATGCATCAGTGGCTGCAATGTGGGCAGAATGTGATTTTTGAGACTTATTCTGTAGTTTCTGACAGTTGTATTTAGTGTGACCAGGCTTATGACAATATCGACAAACAATTCCTCTTGCATCGTGATTCTTATGTCTCCAATTTCCACCACTTTTATGATTATTGTTAGGAGATGACTTTTCAGAGCCAAATTCATGAGTTCGACTCGCAAGAGCACTAGAAGTCTGAGGACTAGGTGAAACAAAGGAATTAATGTCCGTGCGAAGTATCTGAGTAAACACCTCGTGCAGGGAGGAAATATTTCCTTTGCCAAAATATAGAAATTCCAAATAATCCATCAATTCTTTTACATACTCACAGTGGTTGATAAGACTAATGACTTTGGTATCAATGGAGTTTTGGATTTGCAGAAACAAGCGAGCATTATCGCGGAGCCACTCCTTGCGAGTATTGTCCAAAGGGGGGGGTCATCAGTAAGGTGATTGTCTTTAGAAATGCTCCTTAAATAAAGATGAATTGTCTTACACCACTCAAAATAATTAGAGCTAGTCAATTTGTGTTTTGTGATTTTTGACATCACAGGAATGATATCTGCCATAACTAAGCCCTTGTTGTCAGCCATAAAAAATATCAAGACACACAAAAGTTGAAAGTAAGTGGAAGAATCCAAACTTCAGCAAGACAATGCACAGACCATAGAAAATAAATTTGCCAATCGAAATTTCAACAAGAAAAAGAAACAGAAAAATAAATCTGCCGAAGGAAACTAACTAAACTGGACTAGCAAACCTCTAAATCTGGAGCTGTTTGAAGGAAAGTGAAGCTGGATAGTGGGGAGAGATGCACGTGGGAGGAAAACAAGAAAGTGGGTGGCGCGTTAGCATCGGGGAGGCTAAGTCGCTGCTACTGGTGGTGGCCGGTGGTCGAAGGACAGCCACACGCACGGTCACGTGCTGGTGCGTGGGAGTGGGCCGAATTGGTCAGGCGGCGCGTGAGGGACACGCGCAAGTCGTCTGGTCGCCAGACTTGGGGAAGATGCCGATCAGGGGCGGCGACTTTGATGGTGCCGGCGGTGAGGTGGAACAATCACTGGATGTGGGTGACTAAGAAGAAACGAAACCCTAAAGGGCAGAACTATAGTGATGGCTGAAACGAAACCCTAAGGCTGAATAGGGGTGGCAGAAAAAGAAACGAAACCCTAAGTTAATTGCTTTGATATTATGTAAATTTGAAAGAAAGAAGTAATTTTATTGTATATTGAGTATATACAGAATAGGGCTTTATATACAGAAAGTTATGAGCCTAATTAGAAATACAATCCCTATAATCAAGCTATGTACATAAATTAGGATTATTCTTAGAATTATGCAATAGAATCATAATCCCTAGAATTAAGGATATAATCTATAACATAGAGCAACTCAGAGCTAAGAATATTTAATATAATTAAATTATTCTGTATGATGTATTCTAAAGCATGCTTATATATACTTTGGCATAGAAATGTAAAATGTTATCTTGATTTTCTGAATATTTCATAACCTGGCAGATTCATATACTTCTAGGTATTTGCATAAGCATAACTCCTTAGTATTTCTGCCTTCTTTTATGTTGTAGCATGAAGTGGGTTGAATTGAAAATGGGGCAGCTTCGGGTACTCAACAACCCTCACTATAAAATCACCGCTCTTCTAGATCATTTAGCAATGATAACGGTACAAACGGATTCTCATGGGATATTTGATTGCAAACCACTTGGATTGATTTGGGCTCAGTTCCCTGAGGTACAAGTTTTGAGATAATTTCTTTTTCATATACTTATGCATTTTTCTCTTCCGTCTTCTTAATTTTGTTATGGGTTGACAGTTGCCTATTTGATTGAGTTGCCTAGTGTACTTATGTACTGTACATGACCAAATCAACACTTTTGATCTATTAGTTAATACTGTCATATGGTAGTCATTGAATTTCAAAGATGTTATATTATATATATTTTTCTTCTTCAAGGTTCCATGAATCTGAAGTGCTAGGCCTAATCACTGTCCAATAATTGTGAACTTAACTTGGACATGCTGAATTTTGCTTAAATTTCTTAATATTCATCATTATGACATCCTGTGGTTTCTTCTTGTATTCAGTTCTACAATCACAAAAACACTATAATGTTCGATGACCTTCGAAGAAATTTTGTGATGAACCCACAAAATGGTTTAGTAATTAAGCCATTTCGAAAGGCTTATGCAAACCGAGATAGTGATGAGGAGCTCTGGAAACTCATGCATTACTTGCTTGCCATTGCTGATCTTGACGATTTAAGCACTTTGGATCATAGAAAGTGGGAATTCTTTGCCAATGATAATGTCAAAAGGCGTAGGCATGTATGAATGACAAGCTTAATGACCTCAATTATTAGTTTTTATTTGACTTCTCGGGTACCTATCTCATATTTCTGTCAGTCTCTGTACGTATATTTTTGGATTTTGGTTTCTTTGTCTCCAGATCAAAATTTGATGCAAAACTAAATAATTTATCTTCGTAATGCTTGTTGTCCATTGAATGACTTTGCTGCATACAAAATATATGCAAAATATGCAATTTATCTTACTTGCATTTTATATTTCAGCATTGGTTATTAGTAAATCCAAAATAAGATGGAAAATCGTCTTCAGGTTTTTTATAATATAGGCTTTTTAATCTAGTTCAGTGCTACAGATCTGGAGCAATCATATAGAATTTGGAATGTTATGGATGAGGAGCATATGGTCCTCTCTGCAAAGGTCGATCCTGATATGCTGATCTGTAAATCAGCTAGATTTTCTCACATCACCTCAAGATCATTGCAATTGTATGCTTGCTTGTGTCTCAGCATGGTGATTTGAGTGAAGAATTTAATATAAGTTCGCAAGAGGTTTTTAATTTTGATTTCTCGAACTTGCTCATTTCTCCTCTTCCTTTTCCTTTTAGACACCAGTTTCCTAGTGAACGGATGAATTTTGTAAGCGACGTGGAAAGATCACAGTTAAGATCATGTATGTAAGAATAAGAATGGTTTTAGTTCCCATTTTTTCGCTTCATTTTGATCTATCCAACTTGCTCATTTCTCCACTTCCTTTTCCTTTTTGACACCAATTTCCATAGTGAACGCATGAATTTTGTAAGCAATCTGGAAAGATCACAGTTAAGTTTATCTGTGTAAGAACTAGAATGGTTTTAGTTTCCATTTTTGTGCTCTGATGTTTTTGAGAACTGGCATGTTCTTCTGAAACTCGTCAGCTACCACCAACATTTTTTAAATGGATATATGTTTTTTTATGCAGGTAAATTATCTTTGAAAAGAAGGAAAATGAATATGATCGCAAATGGAGAAAATGATGGTTATTGTAGAAGTATTCAACTTTCCTATGCTTTTCCTTGCCAAATCCTGATTCCTGAACAAGGGATTATTTGTAACTTCCTACAACTAAATTGGAAATTATAGTACAAAGGGTATGTACGTGAAATTTGGCAAAAGCTCTAGGCATGTTCAGGCCAAGTGCTGTACAAAACATTATAAAGTTGCCCAGTGTGCGAACGTGGATACAAGAAATTGTTAAATCTGATTGCTTTTACACTTTTGCTTGGTATGTAAACTGCAGAACAAAAGTTGCTAGCCTAACAAAAGCAAAGGGAGTGTCGCCGGATACGACTGGATGGCAACGTCTTACCGGCTTTCTTAACATCCCAGGAATTTTAATTTATTTTTTAAGTGATACAAGAGCATATTTCAATATAATAATTTACGTTTTCTTGTTTAATTTAGCCTTCATAAGGTTCCTCTACTCAAGTTAGATTTTATCTTGAATTTTCTATTATTATTAAGAATTCATCTAGTTCTTTTTTTTTTTAATGGATATAAATTCTAGTTAGAGTACTAGGGGTTTTGTTGAAGAGACACAGCAGTCTCTATTCTAATTTCTAGTTAGAGTACTAGGGGTTTTGTTCAAGAGACACAGCAGTCTGTATTCTAAATTTTATTAAATAATGTTATTTATGAAGCCTAATTTTTCTAGATCCGATCACTCAACTCTAGGTTTATTTTGTTGAAATTTGCATGCTAATAACTTACTCTACATCCAAGTGTTATCGGAGTAAAAAATCACATATACTTTTAAGGATGTCAACTTCAAAATAATGTTGATTTCCCAAAAAGCAAAAAAAGATAATGTTAGATTATGGTAGAAATAGGGATGGAGAAAGCAGACCTAATATACAGAGTTCGTAACTTGGTATAAAGGCGATGTTGGTAAAAGGCCATTTTACTTAGCCTTAAAAAAAAGTTTAATTAATTCTTTAACAAAGGGCTATAAATTGTCTTTTCAATAATAGTTTTGTTGATATTTTGTTAGTGAATTGTTAAGTCTGCATTATTTTGTTTTTATTAACATTTATTATGTTACGCATGCAAATTTAATGGTTAATTAATAAAATATTAAGAGGTGATTTATATTATTTTATAAATTTAAAATTATATCATTTTATACATATTATGAGGGTAAGATATTACTTTAAAAAATATTAAGAGATAAATTAAAAATTTTGAAACATTAAAAAATAAAATAGGTATGTATGACTGTAAACAAAGTATTACAATATCAAGAACCAGTGGGGTCCATATAGAAGGTGACTAATCTTGAGATTGAAGAGGCACGCAACGACTAATAACCTTTTAAATATAATTAAGCCCGCTGATCAAGCAGCATGAGCTGGAACGAAGAGTGAGTTCCTAGTTTGTGACTTAAAAAGATGGAAAAATGAAGGATAATTTTAATGTTGAAAAGTATATTGATTGAAAAACTATGATAAAACATGGAAAGGTGATATTTGTGAAGGTTAAACACTTCAATTCGATTATCGTTGAGGAGTTGGAGGTACTTAAGAATAGCATCTTTCATGTTGGTCCTAATTGGCATCTCGGGGTTGCGGGTAAATTAGGTTGTTTATAAATTTTCTAATTTAATTATATCTAATCATAAAATCCCTCAAAAAAACAATGTGAAAGCTTAATAACAATTTCACAAATAATATAAATAATATGTAACAAGATAAAACTTGAATGTAAAAGAATAAGAGTAGAAGGTGCAAATCAAATTTATAGTAGTTTGATAGTAATCTTCATATCTATGTCCACTTTCTATTACTTTATATGATATTTCACTATTAAAAAATATTAATGGTACAATGAGGTCTCTTTTTAAAGTTTTAGGATAATCTTTATAACTTCACATTTTAATAAAATCACAACTCCTAAAAATTCAATTAAAAATTGTATGATTTGACTTACAAGATTTGTTAAGAAGGGTTTACAAATCATTAAGAGTGTTTGCACAAAAAAAAAAAATCATAAACTTCACCTAAAACTAACCAAAACTCCACCACTCTTCACAAAATAACACTTTTTATATTTTAATTCACTTGTACATATTTTAGACAACTTTTGAATGCATTACAAACTTTTCAATATACCTATTTATAGTGAAAATTTAGTCTACTAGTTGTTTGTGACTGTTGTATAATATTAAATTTTATTTATTTTATTTTTAATGGTTTTTTCCTATTAGTGTGTGATTCTTGTATATATGTTTAAAATGCAATCAGTTATATTCAAATCAACCATAAATAATTCTCAATACTTCACAGCAATTTCTGAACTTATAAATACATGAAAAAACTTTTCCAAAAATATTTTTTTACATCAAGAAGATTATTTTAAAATCATCCCCATAAATTTTCTCTTAATTATGCAATTTATATGAATAATCTAAACATGAATGCAATTATACATGGAAACGATCCCTTAAAACATAATGTTAATACCAAGTAAGACTTACATTAAAAAATTACAATATTAAACCTATTCAAACTTTGACTTGGTCTTTTCCACTTGATCATCATATGCTTCACCTAAGTTCTAAGATTCCAAAACTCATCTCTTTAATACTTCATTAACATACCTATATTACCAAAACCTTAAGCACGATAAAATCATTAGTACAAAAATGTTTTATCTTCATCATAAAATGGTGGAATCTCTTTTGGTTTATCAATTATCATTTACATTATTGTGAACGTATTAAGAATCTAATGGTTCATAAAAAAAGATCAACTAAGAAGAAAAAAATTAATTTATAATTTAGATTTAATTTTAAAATTTGAAAAACTTAAAAAAATCAAATATATGATATTTAATTTTATTAAGATTAAATTTCAGTTATAATTAAAGTTAAAATTTAGTTGTAATTTGCATATAATTTTAATTTAAGAAAATTTTCATTTTTTTGTAAGAAGAAATTTGAGAAGCTAGCACCCATTGTCTTCTTCCTCTCCGAGTGATAAATTTACCCTTAAATTAAATTGTGGATGTCATTGGAGACTGGACATATAAATAGTTTTAGTTGAAAAAATCATCGAGAAGAAGAGTTTTATAGGATTGATAATCAAGTTTATCTTAATCTTTTTATTTATCCTAATTACTTTTCAATTTAAATTTATTTAAGAGATCCATTGGGAAATTATATATATATATATATATATATATTGCTAAACACTTGATTTGATTATGGTTAATTTACCAATACAAGCATCAGAACCACCTTTAATTATTTAACTCAATTCATGTGCTTATTTGTTGTTGTTTTTATAATTATTGTAAAAGTTGTATATTTTGTAAATTTTTTTTTCTTTTTTATGGTGGAAAATCTAACCTTATGTTTTTTAAAAACACAAATTTGTTTTTGGAATCACAATATGTGTTTTTTTGGAACTATTTGATTAAGAATCTATTTACCTATGATTTCTAGACATTTGGAAATGTATGTTTTTTATGCTTTTTGAAGATTGTTGCTCCTCTCTGGAAAAATGATGTTGCATAATTTATGGAAAAGTTTGAATTTCTTGGAATAAGGCAAATTCATGTCTTATCATTGTTCCATCTTTATAGAAAAAGAATGTTATCGTTTTAAATTCTTTTGATGTTGATTAATTTGGTTATTTAATAATCAAATGTGACATAAACTTTAAAGAAGAACCAAAAACATTGAAATGTATTATTTTTTTTGAAAACTTAAAAATAATTAAAATAATAAAAGAAAGGCATATACATGGCCAACCATAAAAGATATGTAGTTTAAGCTAGAAAACCAAGTAATAATAAGCCAGCAGAAGGTTTCCAGCTAACTCTAAAAGCTAGAGTGCCTACCCTCCTAAGGCATACTATGATATATAATCACCAAGGCTAAACAGACAGCAAATAGCAATGCAGTCCTTAATTATTGCTTCTAAGAATAGGAAACATACATGTTGATTACCATACTAAAGCATTAACCAGTCTGCTAATGGTGTTAAATTTTTATTAGTTGTTAAGCTACCATATAGTTTTTAAGGAGTCATTACCCTATTCCTCTCAAGCTTCTTTCATTGATATTGTTATATTGAAAGTAGTTTCCATCTTTGTCTAATTCTATCCCCTAACTCTCCTAACACTAGTTCTTTTTGCTTATTTGTGTTACAAAATATCCTTTGGTTCCTCTCAAGTTATGCCAAATAGCTATCTTATAAGTTAATGAGTCTCTATTGTTATCTGCTCTATACCTATCTCTCCAATCCATGTTGATATTCTAGTCAGTTTTAGGTGTAGGGCTATTACAAAGCCATAGGATGTTATTTTAAAGGAAATTTGATTATAGCTGATAAACAAATGGTCTAATGTTTCCAACCTTCTAACGTAATTGCCATCTTATTGACATATTTAGGCATCTTTAAAGTTTTTCTAAAATGCTTAATTTTCCTTTGATAGCAAGTCATATGATGAAGGAAGCTTGAAGATAACCTTTCTTAAACCAAATCAGAATATACTAAGGTGTCACAGGCTATTCAGGTTTTAACAAGTTCCTATAAGTTAAATTAGTGAATGCTCTTGGTTTAACCGTAATATATTAAGTCTTGCCTATTGGGAACCAATTGTATCCTGAGTAGAAAGTTTATCTTTACAATAGCATCCAAAGCTTCTAGCTGGTTTTTGCAGTTGTTTTTATCTCCTCCACAGAAGCATTGAAAGGTATAGTGTTAATATGCCTACAAATCCACACATGATGTGATGGGTTTATAATGGGACAATCGATCTTGCCAAAACTGCGTATCTACACCATTTCACAACTTTATTTTGATTTTTTGGTCAGATCAAGTTCAATATGTAATTCACAATCTATGAGTAACTGTTGTTATTTAGTTTGATGTTTGATGTGCCTATAGCATACCTAGGTTTTCATAAAAAATATCAAAGAAAACACTAATAATACCAAAACACAAAAATAGGCAAGTTTACCTATTGATTGCAATATAGTTAAAGTGAATCTAGGTGTCGAATCCACAGGGACTGCTATTAATAGTAAATCTCTATCTAAAGTACCTAGCCTATCAAATGGTAGGATGATTGATTGGTTTAATAAAGAAAAATAACTAAACAATTAAAAGTAAATTACTTAAACAAACTCATAAGAAGTAACACTCAATGATGAAGTTAAGATTTAGATAATTAATCTCTCTATGATGCGTTTGTATTCATTGTTTATCTTGATTTAAATCGTTTTCTATATTTATTAGACTGTAGATTCCCTAAAGTAAATCACACTCTCTCTTGAGTTATGCAATCCTATTTAATTCAATAAATTAGGTGAAAGTTCTCCCTATCTCAACCTATTGATTGAATGTATTAATTCACTCTATGAAACCTATTGTTTTTCCTAAGCTCACACTTAACTCGGACATCTTATGTAATCCTATCTCTAGGTTCGTATGCAATATGTTTTGTCTATAGAGTAATATAAGGCATACAATTGATATTTCAATCCACTCATGCACAAATCAAAGCTGTAGAATCAAAGTTTACGATCGCATAACAATCATGTACAAAGTCATTAACATCCATAAAGAAATGTAACTCAAAATTATAAAAAAAATAGTTAAATCAAGAATAAAAAATAATATTACATCTTAGAGTTCAAAAAAACCCAAATTCTATAAAAAAATTAATTCCTAAACATTGAATGATTAACAAAAACAATCAATAAGAAGAAGGAAAAAGAGAAGCTCATGATGAATTAATCTAAATCCTTGATTCCTTAATGGTTGCTAATGTGAATTCTTATCCTTGATCTTTTATTTCTTGCATCTGGAGCCTTCCTCTCCTTCAAGATCATGAAAAACCCTTTAGACATAAAATAGGTCAAATTAGATAACATAAGGAGGCCTTGCCAGAATCAGAGCCAGAGGGTGTGGATGTTGGCCGTGATCCCAGTAGCATCTGAAATCATCTCAGTCTTCTCGTGATATCTCTTTCGTCTTTCATTCTATTGCCTAAAATTTGGTGTGAAGCTTTCTAACATGTCCAAATTGCTTTCATGTCTCTTTTAGCTTGAAGGATGTATTCCATTGCTCTTCAAAGTCTTATAAACATGAACACATATAGTAAACAACTAAACAAATAAAAAACATCTCATTCAAAGAATTTAACTCAATATGCATAATAAGTACATGGATTTCCTTTTAAAACTCAACCTAATTATTAAAAAATCATGCCTAAAACATGTATGAATTAGAAGATACCATATACTCACAAACTTGAGCTTTTACTTATCATTAAGCAATGACTTCAACATTCATTCAAGCAATATCAATTGAGAGTTAAGAATTCATTGAGCACAAATAAAAATCAATCAATTCTTTTTTATTTAACTTATAAATCAAAATTCTCTTATGATAAAAACTTAGTTATCATACACTCAATCACATGGGTAGTAACTAAGTAACTTTCAATGTACAGTATCAAACATCTATGAAGTTTCATCTAGATTATCATGCAAACTTGTTTAAGGAAAATATCATCAATACAAAGCATAACTCAAGTTTTAATTTGGATCAATTTTATGGTTTTACTTTGTATTTTTATATGAGGGCAAACATTTTGTTGTGAATATCTCCCAGTTACTTAATTTGGTTTGGTTAACCTTTTCAACTTGTTTACAAAGTCATCTGGCCTTTTTACAAAAAGGTAAACATGTTATTGTGAACACTCCCAGTTACTCAGCTAACTCATAATAGCAAATGGCTACTAGATCCACTCATGCACTTCATCCTTTTTATTGGTATAAAACTAGTATAGTGAGTGTTTGCTCACTTTAATTAAGCACATCTACACTTTTTATTCATTAAAAGTAGAGGCTATTCCTAATTCACATAACAGTCCATACGCAACAATATTAGAAATTTGACTTTAAACACCTAAAGTGCCTAAAATCATATGCCAATCACACAAAATAGAAAAAAGAAAATTAAAAAAAATTGGTTTAGAAATCTTTTAATAATTGTTCAATACTCACCAAATAAAAAACATTGATATCATTAAAATACCATAATGAATAGTTAAGTCTCAATTTCAATCATTCAAGATAAGATCTTCAAGTCATTAAAATTGAACTCCCATCAAATCAAGTTTATCAATAGAAGATAGATCATGCTGTATTCAACTTCCCCCC
>JAOXYD010000005.1:13157244-13167414 GCA_028565735.1 Pinacopodium congolense | reverse complement strand
CATTGATTAAGATCAAGTTTAAGACACTTACACTTTAAGCCCTTTTCCTAAACTCTTTCTAAACTACTTGATCTTCCGTCTCTTGATCTTCAGGTTTCTCAAGCTTGATCTTTACTTGAGCTTCATTCTAACTCTTTAATGCTTGATCCATTCTTCAATCTCTTCAAGATGGCTCTTCCACCTTACTCTTCAATATCTTCAAGATGGCTCTTCTACCTGAGGCTGCACATATATGCTCTTACACTTTACACATCAACCTATTTTAGGCTCCACATATATGCTATTACAATTTACACATCAACTTATCTTATAAACATCAAAGAGTTAAACATTAGTAAGAATAATGTTTTGTCATCATCAAAACACATGATTAGATCCACTTTGGTTCAACAATAACATTGCATTTCCATTTCTGTATTACCATTTCTATAATTCATTCAATAACATAGGAATGGCAATAAACAAAGGCAAATATTAGAAGCGATAAAATGAAAAGAAAATGGCATGGAGAAAGGTGGGAGAAACAAAATTAGGAATTCTTTGGTTCTGTATAAAAAAATGACACATTTTTTTACTAAAAAAATCTACATCCTTTCTTAAAATATGATTGTCTATTTTTATATAGAAATGATACCATTTTAAAAATTCCCTACGTGTTCGTCTTCTTTTTTGGGTCATGTTAGACTTTCGTTAATACAAATTGATAGAAGGATTGAATTGGTGTCAAACATAAAAATATAGTACATAAAGATAACATTTTGAAGACTGAATTAGAAGTCTAGTTAAAGATTAAGGACTAAAAATAGTTGTCCCATTTTGTGATTTGCCTATGTTTCTTCTATATCAGACTTCTGTTAACTGTAACTGAGGAAAGGACTTGATCGATGTAAAATGTAAAGGTATACGACCTAAATAGAAAATTTTGAAGTTATGAGACCTAATTGAAAAATTAATTAAAGATTAGAAAATGAGAATATGGTTGTCCTGAAAAATATATATTTGTGTGGTATTATATATATTTTTGGCAAACCATAATAAATTTAAAGAAATAGGGTGAAGGTATCGAATGAGAAGGAGAATAATCATTCTTTAGCATTAAGTTCCAAGTAAATGACTTTAAATAAACATTTGTTAAGAGACAACCCAACCATTGATATTTGAATTAGTGTAAAATTCTGTTTTATGTTATTTTCAATTTATTTATTTTTGTGCTTTCACTTTTTTTCTTCATGTTTGGATTTTTTTCAGTTATACTATGGATGGCTTAGAGGGTAATTTATGTGAAATCTATGGGAGTTTTCTATTCCATTGTCTTCCCTTATTATGTTTATTTTTGCTATTTGAACATCAAGGAAAATGTTTAGCTTAAGTGTGGGCAAAAGGAGTAGGATATTTGTAGTGTCACACTTTTGAATTGTTACAAGTTTGAAATTGATTATTTTAAATGTCCCACTTATAATAATTTTGATTGTTATTTGATTGTTAATTTTTGTATTTCAATGCAATTGATGTATTTTACATAGTTAATATTGAATAACTCTTAATTGATTTCTAACTTCAAACTTTGCTTTTTATTATTTAGTGAATTGTATGTATTTAATAACCCTTGTGTGTAATATTAGCACTTTAAGAACCTTTTGTATAGATTTTTATATGAAGTTAGAATATGGTGATTAGTTGAATAAATATGTTTATAGAATGAATACTAAAAATTGAAAAAAAATGTGTTAAATAATTGAGCATAAAAATTTTTCTCTATTGGCTTTGTATCAATACAAAAGTCGAAAGTAAATAAGTGGTGTTAGTAGTTATTTGAGAGGATAACCTCTCTAAGTAACTGAGGGTATTCATAACAAGGTATGTACCTTCACGTCAAAAGGCTAGTTGACATCTCAAACAAGCTTTTAAGAGTATCCTAATCGAGTAATATAGGGTATTAACGACAAAGTATTTATCTACACACCAAAAGGCTAGGTGAACTCTAATCAAATTTTTAATGCTTTAAAAACACCTATGACAAAAATTTTACATTACCTAGTATTGTGTATAAATGCTTGTAATTACTAACTATGTATTTGCATGTGAATCAAATTTTATTATGATTGAGTTTGGATATATGGACTATGTCAATTACATTGGTTTGCAATTTAATTTTTATTCTCAATTAACCTCCAACTTCTTTTAGAACTTTTTTGAGAGATTGTCTAAATAGTTACTTGAAGAAAAGTAATAAATCAAGTGTGAGGACAGTTGATAAGGCCTAAGTTGTAAATATTTTTTATTTGATTTTAGTCTTTTAAAGCTTAGGTTTAAGTTCCTTTCTCGTACTTTGTTAGTTTAAAAGCTTCAATTATTGAATTCGATATTTCTTTCATGAGATTATACATAATTGGTTATGTTTGTAGGCTTTAAATGTTCATGATAATTATGGAAAAATCTGGATGATTTATGGGATTGAAAAGGGGAGAAAATTAGCTTTACAACAAGTTGCACAGTCTAAGTTACAGCCATAACCTATTCTATGATTTTTTTTTAGGAGAAAACATTAATTAAAGAAGCTATCTAGGGTGTTCTACGGCCAACATCACTATTGTTACCTTGACCTTGACATCTTTCCATAGCCCATCCTATAGCTATGGTCTTAGCCATAAGATAGCCGGATTATAGCCCTTATTTAAGCACTTTTTAAGTTTTTTTTAGAGATGTTGACCTTAAAGTGATGGTAGCTGCCACTTAAAAGAGAAAAAACATTCCAAAATTAATTTTACTCAAGATTGAAGCCATCAAAAGAGAAAAAATCAATATTAAAGTCCAAATTAAAGAAGGTTAAAGAGGGTTCTAAGAAGAGTTGATTGAAGATTAAAGAGTTGAATCATATTCCAATGAGTTTTTCTAGTTCTTTGTTCTTCTTTAATCATTGTTATATTTATTTTTATAGTGATGATTTGATTTCTTTAGTTTTATATGGGTTGAACTCTAGATTTACGTGTTTGTGATTTTTTTCTTTAATTTAATGAAAGATCAAATTTTCCTAGGTTTACTTATGATTATCATTGTTTGTGGATTGAAATTCTACTAGCAATCTCATTCCATTATTGAATGTCATATATTTAGAATAAGAAATCACTTATATTAATAAATCATAGCTCAAATAAAGGGGCTTATATATGGGCGCCAAAATAGGTCTACATAAGATTTTCAAGGTAAATTTAAACTTAATCAAGACATTAGGATCTATAAAATGAAGTAAAGCATCTAACTATAGTTTTAATTCAGAAACGAATCTAATTAATCAATTGAAAGCGTAGGAATTATATTGCTTTAGAGAGATTACAATTCAATTAAAGGATTCTACAGTCTAAGTAAATTAGGTCAAGCATTAAATCAAGATAAATCAAATCATAAGCTCATCAATGATTTAAGGGAATATCTCATTTAGGTCTTAATTCCATTGATTATTATTTCATCGAGTAAACTGCTTAGGTTCAATTTGTGATCTTAGGTTAGTTTTTAATTTTAATTTAATTATAAATTTAATGAAACTAATCAATAATTTGGTTAGATTAGATAATAAAAAGTCAATAAGTATTGGTAGTTCTAATCCTCGTGGGAATGATACTCATCTCTTTAATATACTATATAAACGATATATGTATTTGTCTAGAGTTGTAAAATAGAGAAGTAAGTTGTTTTAAAAATTAAAACATCACACATTCAATCAATATTGAAAGAGAAAGAATCCACCACAGATGCAAAAAAAATCCTAAATCTTTATTAACTCTCACAATAGTTGTCTATAGGAACTTGGCTCCAATTTTATATATTGAAAGCCTTACTAAATTCATTATTTATAGGTACTTGGAGACTTAATGGCCATGAATACAGGAAAATTCAACAAATTTCATTGCACTAACTTACTTATTGGTTGATATTCTCAATCACATAGTCATTACTTTAATGAGTCTTAATGAGTGGTTAATGCATTTAAGCAAGAAGTTTCAACATTTCTATCCAGTCTTCCATATTCTTTTCCATATACTTGTCCTCCTACTTTATTTTATGCCACTATATTTACCACATCACTATAATCTCCATTCAAAGATAATGGTTAGTCAAATCCCACCCCAATTTGCATATAATCTAACTAATGCTCACTCATGATCTAGTTTGTCAACACATGATCCAATCCTTTGGATAAATTTTCGTTTTTGGTCTACCTAACCAAAACTAAGTTGATTAATGCATTAATGATTTATCATTTTCAAAAAAAACTCGAACTTGCTTGAGCATGCATAGTATGGTTATCTTGGTTCATTTAGTTTGCATTACTATTGTCATGGTCATACTAGTCCTTGGACAAGGCTCACAAATAACTAATAAAAAGGTCTTGCACATCTTATGAATCTTATTAATCTATGACTTTATCATATTAAGCGCTCCAATGAAAAGTAAGTAAAGTACATTAATTCCATATTGGATAAATAAGGAATAGTCTTAGAGCTTGTAAGTGTGGGTGTTGCACACCCTAATAAGTATGTCACAATGGATTATCTTAGGGCTTATAAACGTGGGAGTTGTACATCCTGATAAATATATCTTTTGGGGAAAGGGTAATAGCCCCATTACAAAGTGATATCAAAGTTAATCTTTAATCTCATTTGATTCCACGTCAAACATCACACGTCATAAGTGGAACGACAAGCGTTGGTAAAATAGTAGCGATAGGCAGGGTGAACCATTGTGATAAGGATATCACGAGATTGAATGGGAGAGAATATCATACCAAGCATTCTAATGAAGAGTAAACAGAATATATTAATATTATAGATAAATAAGAGATGATTTTAGAGCTGATAAGAATGGGTGATGCACACCCTGATAAGCATGCTTTTTGGAGAGAAGATAATTGCTTCATAATACTTTGCATATTAAATAATAAAGTAGAAAACAAAATTCGAGAAGTAGTCATCTATCCCCAGAAGCGTAGGAACAAATACAATAATCCTATTGAATGAGTATCATATCTGATTTAATGTCATTTTCCTATTACTTAATTAATCATTTTTTTAATCTAATTAAGAGAAGAATCGTTATGCCAATTTTTGGTTATTTGCCTTCTCCCCTTCATGGATTATATTTATGAGTAATTTTCACGAAATTTAGATTGAATCGTAATGTAAAGACAGCATCTTTCGCTGTTTTCAACAAATGAAGTTCAAAGAGGATGAAAACAAGTATTTTGCGGCAGAATGATTTATCTCAAAAGCTTGAATTACTAGTTATCTATTCTGTGGTTTGTCCGAATATACATGGAGGGGAGTAATGTTTTTGTTTTTTTTTTCAACTCGGGTAAGTATAGGCCTGAAGTAATGTTTTATTGTCTGGATTGTGGTTTTATAATAGAGTATGTCGAGAATCTCGGAAAGTAGTTCAATGGTTACGACGAGCTAGAAAGAATAAACACCAAGTAATAATTATAATTATAGTAAAAGAAGAACAGTAATTATTAAACAAATGCCTTGCCTTATTGTTTATTAAGATCTTTCCTTGTCTAATCTGGGGTCACTCAGTTCATCATGTACTTGTATTAACTCTTTAGTGAAATAAACATTATCCTCACCACAATTTTGTAAACAAGGATGAGAATGCCAATAATTTGATGATTTAACAAAAAAAAAGTTAGTTTATATAGAACTACAAGTCTTTAAGGCTGATAATACTATTAATTAATACTATGATTTTTTTTGGGTTGAAAAATCCGACGTGGCTCGTCATGAACTAATAAATATGCATGTAATTGACAGACTGTTATCCTTTTTAATGATTTTTATATAATTTACAAACAAAATCGAAGACAATTTGTCAAAAACAAGAAGCTACAGAACGAGGAGAGATAGGAAGTGGGAGAGGGACCCAACAACAGGAACAGCTTGGACTGATTCCTATTCTCGTCAGAACTAATTGCTTTTGGATTAGCAAGGACATTTTGCTTTCTCTATCCTCCATAACTTTTCCTTTCTCCAATAATTCTTCCATTATAATTTTCTGCTTTTCATGCCGTCCAAAGCTCCTTTATTCTCTGCCTTCGCTGCAGCTGCTTTTTCCTTTACGATTTTGAAGCTTCAGGATGATCTTTATATGCTCACTTTCCCTCCCAAAAAACACAAATAGCCAGCCAGCCAGCCAGCCAAGCCTCTCTTTATACCTTGGAGTATAGTCTTGGTACTCATCTGCTCAGTTTCTTAACCCAACATCTAAAAAAGAAAAGAGCAAAGAGCAAGAAAAATGGTCGAGTACTTTGACTATGAAAAGCTTGTAAAGGCGACTGAAGGCTTCTCCCAATCCAGACTTATTGGCAAGGGCAGTCATGGCTCGGTTTACAAGGGAATACTTGAAGGAAACAAGCTGGTTGCTATCAAGAAATCCTCCATTGGTGTCGATCACGTCTCTAAAGACAACTCCAAGAAGCTTGAGAACGAAATTTGTGTTTTGTCTTCTTTCCGTGGTCAAAGTCCACATATAATCAGGTTTCTTGGACACAGCTGTCAAGAGCCCGCCGTAAAAACAGAGGTGATCAACAAGCTCTTGGTCATGGAGTTTGTGCCCAATGGTTCTCTCCATGACTGGTTGCATGTTGCCAATACACCACCATCGTGGAACAGGAGGGTAGAAATTGCTATTCAAATCGGTAGAGCACTCCAATCACTTCATGAAAGAAAACCTCTGGTTATTCATAGAGATATTAAGTCTGCTAATATATTGCTTGACTCAAATTGGAATGCTAAGTTAACGGATTTTGGACTTGCTGTGATGCGACCTAACTCTTGGAGCCATCAATCGACTCAACCTGCGGGTACCATGGGATATTTAGACCCTTGTTACACTACTCCAAACAAACTAAGCACTAAAAATGATGTCTTCAGTTATGGGGTGATCTTGTTGGAGCTCATTAGTTGCAGAAAAGTGATTGAAGTTTCCAAGGTACCGGCTTCCCTTGTAGATTGGGCACTACCCTTGATCCAAAAGCAACGATTAATGGACGTTTGTGATTCGAGAATTGCTCTGCCTCAATTCATGGAGCGCACGGTCAGGCATTTGTTATATGTGGCAGCACGTTGTGTGTCCACCAAAGAAGAGACTCGTCCATCGATTAGTGATGTTGTTATGGGGTTGGATAATAGTATGGTTCAACTAGTTAAAGTACCCAGTTGGACAAACTTTGTGAGAAGTGTGATACTAATGAGAAGACGGAGAAAATTGTACAAGCAATGGCAGGAAAACTGTGGAGCACACAAATGTGATGTTCATAATGATATTTCAAATGGAAAGATAATGTTAAGAGAGATATTGGCTGATGGTAGCAGTCTTAAATGATCACTGTTAGCGGTTGTATAATCCACTTAGGTCGAATTTATGTTGTTTTGATTTGTGAATAGAAAGTGGGGAGGGTCTAAATGGACCTGCTGCCGCATGCACTCCAAGCATAAGATTTCCAAAAGTTGTTGGACAAGCCATATAGCTATACAGGAGTTGTTTGATTCCCTGTCATTCTACGATGATGTTACATCCATACTTTTTATTTTCTCTTTTCTTTTCTTTTATATATTGGTTATAGATGGTAGATAATATATATATATATATATATATAGTGGAGCCATAGTTCTATTCTTACATGCTTTCTTGTCTAGTCATCTTTTTCAAAGAATAATATAACACTCGGCCCAACCCATCTGATGAAAATTCGAATGTGATAGTTAACATGGAACGCTCATCCCATCAATAGAATCAACAATTCTATTATATATGTATATATATATATATATTATCAAATTTAATTTAGGAACACTGATTAGCCTAATTTTATTCTTTGTTAAAATGACCTTAAACTTGCTTAAAATAAGCCAACAACATCAATCTCTAACTTGAGACATAAATTATGGTAAACATTTTCCTAAATTATCTCATCATCTAAGTTATGTTTATGTAAGAAATAAAAACGCCAAAACAACTATGCCTTCAAACAATACATGAGAACCAAAGTTGATGATGAAGTAACTGTGTTCGATTTTAATGGCTGGGTTAAAAAAACATTGTTGAAGTTGTGTAAGGGATAATTGATGTAGATTGAATAATAAGTAAGTACAATTCTAGGTCCTATATTTCCTCTCTAGCCTTTACTAGCCTTAAACATGATGGTAACTATTACATTAGGTGTAATAAATAATATGGAGTCTGTTTTCTAAGAAGGAATTTAGACAGAGCATTAGTGAATGAAATGTGATTATTTGAATTTTAACAATGCCTGGCTATCTTTTCCAGTCCTTTAAATTAAGACCATAGCCCCATAGATGCACAAACCTCTCATCCATGCAAACTAGAAATTCTAAATTTAAATAGATGAATTTCCTTATTAACACATAAGAATTCGTGGAAGCAATTAAGGCTAGAATGAAGTCAGATATATATTAGCATGAGTAATACAAATTTGTCAAGAAACTCTTTAAAGTGAAGGAGGCATTAAACGACTTGAGTAGAATTCACAGACTTGCCAATAGCATGGAAGTTACAAGGACCAGAGTTGTATTGGAAAATTATCTGTGGATGATGTGTTCTAATTGTAACTACAAGTGCAAGGCATTACTGTAGCTAGCATAGGTAAGTAATGGTTGATCCCATGATGATTATTGGATAACTACTTACTCTTCACAAGCTTAACAAGTTAGGTTAATAATTATAGGTGATTGAACGAACAAGTAAAGTACATATTAAAGCTAAACACTATCGTAAGGCAATGATCAAGAATAAATCAATCTATGAAGCAACTAGATTTAGGTTATAATTTCTCTTGGACTTTACCACATTCAATTTTACTTTACATTCATAAATTGTTCTAATTTTTTAGACCAGTAAGAGTTATGAACTTAGATTATATTGTCTCTCCAGGCATTCAATCCTTATTTATAAATTAATCAACTAAAATTTCTTTCCAATCTAATCAAACTAGGAATGCTTTAATTCACTTTATAAAATCTCTTGATAGGTTGTACCCTAACCTTGAAAGATCTTATGACTTTCTCTTAAGTAGATTACACTTAACCCTCTTTATTCACATTGTGGTCTAATCACACATTTCATCTCTTAAATCTTAATGCATGAATCGAATATTGAATCATCCACTTTCGCTGCTTCAATTTAATTAATATAAAAACATGAATAAATCACAAAAAACTAAAAATTAGTTAAATGAAAGATGAATCAAAATGTGTTACATCCTAGTTTCTCCTACTTAAATCTATATTCCAATTTAATTCATGATCAGATAAAGACAATCAAATTATAAACTATAAAGAAAACTAGATGATGAACTCATTATCCTTTACTTTTGAATGTTCAAAGTATTCTTGATGAAATCCTTATGAACTCATTATCCTTGACTCTTGAATCTTCAAAGCATTCTTAACGAAATCCTTCTCTATCTTTAAAGAATGATGAATTCTTCATCAAAACTGGTGTAGTATAGATTCAGAATGACCTTTCTCACATTCCTTGGCCAAAGAATTCTTTATGTTTCTACCTACTTTTCCAACAACCCTTCTTTCTTCCTTCCTCTTCCTTTAAATATAAAAGTCTAACTCCTTTAATAAACTTCACATACCTCAAACATGGCATTATGTTCTAGCTGTGCTATGCTTTATGCTTTTCTGGAAATTATTACTTTAATATGGGACCTATATAAGAGGGTGTTCAGTGTTGTATTCTACACACAAGGTCATCATGGGGACATGTTGTGCAATGAGAATAAAAAAGTGACAAATAGGAACACTGACTTAATATGGTAGCTTATTGATACCATGTTTTAGACTTCTTCTCCTCATCTTCCATAATTGATTTAAATTAAACTAGATATTCTCTATTTTTGTTCCTCTGACTCAAGGAGAAATAAGTAAGACCTAAAGTGACAATACTTTTAAGAAAAAGTATCACATCTATTAAATTCATCTAGAATAAAAGCAGTAAACCATGAAATGGGGTTAAATAGTGTGTGTTTTGTAACGCCCTACTACCCCCTAGAAGGAATACCAAGGCGCTACTCACTCAATTCTCGCGCTCACACGATCTTTATCAATTTTAATAACCAATTGCGGAAGCATTTACCAAGTTGTTAAACAT
>JAOXYD010000005.1:13146603-13157144 GCA_028565735.1 Pinacopodium congolense | reverse complement strand
AAAGCTGAAGATTCTTTTTTAACTGAGTAATAAAATTGGCATTATTACTAGTAATAATAAGATCATCTATATAAATAAACACCATTAGTTTTTCAACCTTTCTAAGTCAGACATATGATGAGAAATTAATATAACTCCTTCAAAAACTCAAGAATTTTAAGTATAGATCTCAACTTCATATGCTACGCTTGAGGACTTTGTTTCAATCCATAAATAGATTTATAGGGTTCACAAACCAAGTATAGATTACAACTTCGAAGATGTACAAAAGGTTACTAATCAATTCCTCTTCTTCATGATTACCATGTACAAAAGGCATTTTTGGGCTCTATGACACCTAAAAGGAGTAGGGGTAAATTAGGTTCTTTAAGAATTTTCTAGGTTAATGAATCCTACGTTCACAAATTTCTCTAAACTGTTGGGTGGAAGCTACATAATTTTCTAACCTAACTTCACCAAATTCTCTAACAATTTTGTGAAAGCTTAATAAAAATTATATAGACAATATAAAAAATTGTGTGAATAATATAAATAACTTGTAAATTAAGGCTTTAAAGTAAAAATGTAGGGAAGGGAAAACACAAACTAATGTATTTCTCCTACGTCTACTTCCTAACAATTTACTGAGATTTTTACTATCACATCATTATTCTTTAGGTCAACCTTTACAATGACTTACTTCTTAATAGGCTTAAGGATAAATTTTATAATAACCTACCTTTTCTAATAGGCTAAAATGTAACCTTGAAAAATTCACCTTCTTAAATATACCATCCTACAAAATATATTTTAAAAAAAGTCACTCTTGACCAAAACAAGTGTTTAGGGGCTCATAAACCACTTTAGAAATATATGTAAAATTTATGCCAAATTAATTCCCAACATATTCATTATCATCCAAATCATCTTAATATAATATAAACATTTGTTAACACTCATTCACACAATTTGTCATCCTCACACAACTTTAACATAATCATATTCACTCACTTTAACCTTAACAACTTATCTTACCATTTTCAACAGCATCTTTTCACATAATCACATAATTCATTTTATCATTTACAACTACTTCATTTTACATAATTTTTAATCAATTCACATAACTTATCATCTTTTTCACACACACACACACACACACACACACACACAAACACATACACATATACACACCCACACAAAAATTTCCAAAATCATTTTAATGAATCAAGTGGATCTTTAAAAACCATATATACACATTTCCTCTTAATTAAGAATCCTAAATGCAACATCACTAACCGTGAATGTATAATGCATGATGTGAGCCCTTTCAACAAAATAGAAAGATGAAGATGAGGCTTACTGATAGTAACTAAATTATATATGATTTAGGCATGGAAGATGAACATGACATGTTTTATAAAATCTTACACAATTGAATTATGGTGAGTCCAATGGGATGACTTGTATATCTTATCTTAGAATCATTGAAGCTAAGAGTTGATTGTTAATTGTGAAACTTTAATTCCATTAATATCATTGTTATGGTTTAACTATACTATAATTTTGACTAATCTAATCCTAGACCAACCAAAAACAGCCACACCTTTAACTGATAGTATAAAATGGTAAGAAAACAAGTATCCTCTCCCTAGGAATCTAAGCATAGTACTAAGTCAATTGATATTAATCAATTATATAGATGGATCCAAATTGATTGATTAATAAAAATAACAAGGAATTAACTAAGGTAAAAAGAATAACATTTAATCTAAACATGATCTAATGAATTAAGAATTTAACAAAGGATAAATTAGCTGGGGCTCAAATTTTCGTGGGTAAAAGAAATAAGAAACCATCCGTCAGACAAATTTAGGGATTCATCACTAAAACAAAATATAGCCATTGGTTACGGAAATACCTTTTCTCTTTTAAACTCAACTATCTATTTGGTCTAATAAAAAAATTGGAATAAAAGGCATGAATCACAAGACACTTAAACCTAAGTTTGTTAGATCTAAGAACTTTTATAAAATATTTTAGAGTTTGTCAACACCTAAATTTAATTATGTCACCTAATCAATCTTTCAACAATTAAAAACCCATGATCTTAGGTCATATATTATTCCATGATAAGTTTAGGCCATTAGCTTGACCATTCCACATTCATTCAATCAAAATATTAAAAGGGAAGAAACAACTACCTTTTGTCTTGCATGAAAGTCTTTAAGATACAACTTGCCATAATACCCAAAAGTCTTAAACATTGGTTTATTGAAGCCTTTCACTCTAACTGCCCCATGCTTGCAAATGTGAGCCACCTTATATGGGCTCCCCCTATATTTGAGTTTACAAGGAATCAACTTCAACTTTTCTCTAATCTTCTTCTTTCTCACCTTAACTATCGTCTTCTCTTGTTTTAAAGTCAGTTGACTCAAGGTAATAATGGGTAGTATTTCTTCTTCATTCAAAGAGACATGTCTAAAGTTTGGAAGTAAGGATTGCAACTTAAGTATCGGTGGTCTCATAAAAGAATATAAGGTAAGGGCATTTGTTTTTCTTAAAGGTTCTTACTTCAACCGCTCACCCATCACCTCCTTTCTTCTTAACTACTTCATCATCTGTCAAAGTTGCCTTTTCCCCTTGCTTTATCTCTTATTTCTTTTCACTCTCATCAGTCACATCTAACTTTATCCAAGCATGTATTTTCACTGGATTTTTCAACATCTTGCCCACGCTAAATAATATTCGCTCATCACCAATGCGAAGGATCAATATTCCTTTATAGACATTAATCAATGCCTTACCAGTGTTCATGAAAGGTCTATCAAGGATCAGTGGACAACTATTATCCTCCTTAAAATCAAGCACAACAAAATCAACTGGAATGAAGAACTTATCTCTTTGACTGGCACATCTTCTATAACTATATATGGCTTCCTTATCGTTTTATCCTCAAGTTGTATAAGCATGGAATTTAGCTTCATCTCGTCTAACTCCAATTTCTTGAAAACAGACGAAGGCATCAAATTAAAACTTGCTCCTAAATCACATAAACATGTAAAAAATTCCAAGTTACCAATAGTAAAAGGGATAATGAAACTCCTTGAATTTTGCATCTTGAATGGTATATGGTTGGTGATGGGCGAACTACAACTTCCTATTAATTCCATTGTTTGGTTGTCATCCCAAGTCTGCTTGTTGGTTAGGATATCTGGTAGAAACTTAACATCTATTAGCTTATCCATCTTGTTGTCCAAGGCTTTAAGATGATCTTGTTGAAATTCGGGAGGTCCTTACAGTCTTACTTGGGCACTTGTATTGTTAGTACTCTAAGAAAAATTCGAGTATTTTTCTACCCTGGATTGTAATTGTTGGAGTATGGATTTGTACCTCTTTGTTACGGTTGGCCCAAGTAATTTACCTGTTCTATACCATGAGCTCCCATTATGAAACATTTGGCTGTGCCATGGCTATCCTGCCCATATAATTCGCATCTAAACTGCAAAGTGTTAACAGACAAGGAAGATGTACCCTGGAAGTTGTTTAATTGCTTAGGGGCCATTTGGTATCACTTCTATTTTTTCATTTTCATTTTTTATTTTTATTTCTTATTTTTGTGTTTCTTTTTTTCTTATGAAGAAAATAAAAAACATGTTTGGTTGATATTTGTAATAAAAAAATAAAAAACAAAAACGTGCTTGGTTGAGATTTATATAAATTTTTTAAATATTGATAGTCCAATATGAAATAAATTTAAATTATTTGACCAAAAAACTCTTATACACCTTAAAAATATATCATTAGTCAATAGATTGTATTCATTATTCAATGTAAAAAAAATCTGTTTATAAAATCTGTTTTCAAAATGCAGAAAAACATCATTTTATTTTTTCTCTGTTTCTGTTTATATTTCTCTGATTTTGAAAACAGAAAACATAAACAGAATACAAGCAAACATATTTTTTTCCTCTGTTTCTCTGTTTTTTAAAACAAAAACAAAAAACAGAAAATATAAATGACACCAAATAGGCCCTCAGCTATTCGTTCAATCTGGATTGCCTAGTTATAATGAGAAGTTTCTAACTCCTCTTCACTAACCTTTCTCCTAGATATAATCTTGTTTATTATTTTTCACATCACCAATCTCGAATCATCCTCAAGTTGTTGTTGATGGTGAACTAGTGAAGGCAACTCAAAGTAGGTCTTGTTAAACTAGGAATAATCAGATTGGTCCTTCTAATTAAAGGTGTAAGAATCTTTTAATTGGTCTTTAGGGCCCATCCATCCATTACCCTAATCATAACCTTTAGTTCTTTGCCTATACCACTAACAGTCTAGCAAGTGGTCATCTTTTCACATCATTTTAATGACTACTTAAGAGATGATTTAATATATATATATAAAGAAAACAAATTAAAAGTAGAAAACTCTAACTTAATTATCAACAATTTATTCATAATTCTTAAATAAAAAAATAAAAAATAAGGTAAAAAATAACCATAGAAAATAATAAAGAAAAGTAAAAAATAAATAAAATAAAAAAGATAAATCTTTAAACTAATTGACACTGATATATCCCAAGTATTATTAGTGTAGATTCCTAACAACAATACTAAAAACTTTTATATTTTATCTTTACTATAATTTTAAACATGATCTCAAACTAAGACCAACTATAAGCAAGTATGCTTATCAAAAGTAATATAGTGAACCTACAAGAGTCCAAGTTATCATTCCCTTAGGATTTGCATATAACTACTAAATTACTCGAATTGAAATTATCTAGAAAACTCAAATTGTTCAATTGATTAAATTAAAAACTACTAAATTAAACTAAACTCACTTTCAATTAATGTAAAAGAAATTAAATTTGTAATAGATGATTCCCAATTCAAATGTATAGCTTAGGTTTTCTTGTTTCAATGATTCAATTGAGTTTAAGAATGATTATACTGCCTAATCTAGGATTTCTTCATAAAAATAAGACTCATGTGACCCATCTCTATTAGTCCTACTCTATTATTTGATCTTTCAATAAACTTAGATAATAGGCTTAAAGATCAAGAAATTTAATCAAAAAATCCTTTATTTCAAAATTAACACCCTCATAAACAACCGATGTTTAGTCATTCACTAATTTAAATAATGTTGTTTATTGGCCTTTTTAATAACTAAGGTAAATTTCTCGTATCCCTGATTATGTATAACTCTATTCTAAGTGGCTACCTTATAACAAAAATTTAAGCACTCAAGTAAACAAAGATTATAATATAAATCACATAATAAAACTGAATCAAATCATCTACTAAGCTAACCTTAGTAAACAATTTAGCTACACATATTAATCAATAAACACAAAGTTTGAAACAATAAACACATATTTATTGATTAAAACAAAATTGAGTTAAGATATAATGAAATAAAGGGTTAGAAAACACCAAGAGTATGCTCTAAATGAATTCTAATCTTTAGCATATTGCTTTACTCCTTAGAATCCTTAAAAGTAAGTTTAAATGTCTATTATAATTTATTGAAAATAAAAACAATGTAAAACTTAAAACAATTATGGAAAGTGGTAAGACTACTACAAATTAGCAAAAACTTATCAAAAGACATATGCCAAGCCTCGTAATTATGCTTATATACATTCTAATTATGTTTATGATTATATTGTATGTGAATTGCCCAGTTTTTTTCCTTTGATCATTTGTTGGAACGTGCCTTTAGCGACATCAACAGCCCTTGGAATTAGGGAATAAGGGCACTATTATACACCTATATTATTCTTCTGTCTTAACAATGAACCTCAATGGTAATCTGGTCAGATATCAATAGTGTCATTAATAGTCATGTTGTTCTCTGAAGTTGACATTAACGATGGTTTCAATAGTACAACAATGGTGCTATTAAAGGCATATATTATTTTTTTAAAAGAACCCACACTTGATCCTTTTTGCATAAAACTCCTCTCTTTGGGCATGAACCCATAAATTAACATAATACACATAAATCAGACAATTTAACATTAAAATGATGGTGAAAATATAATAATTGATACTCAAAAGCCCTATAAACTATACCCTTATTATTGATATACTAAAACTTTCTAGGAACTAATTTAAAGTGTGTGTGCATTTTATGAAAAAGAAAATTTTGAATATATTAGGATATGTTTTTTAATTGGTTGCATATGTTATACTATATAAAGTTTGTGAAAAAACCTAATTTCTATAGTAGTTGACTAGTGACTAGTTGTCTACTAATGTGTTAGAGTTCACTACTAGTGTATTATTTTTACAGGGACTAATTGAGTAGTGAGTTGGACTAGTTGACTAGTGCATTTGAGTAGTCGACCCGAGATATGCGAAATCTAGTTCCAACATCTAGATTCAATGATAAAAGTGTATTAATTAGTTTTTAATGCATACCAACAGTAACAAATGGTTAGTTTGAGGTTTTTATACTATAAATAAGTATATTTAAGGGTTGGTAGGCATCAATTTTATTAGAAGTGAATTAAGAAGCATCTAATTGAATTTTTGAGTATCTGCTTATGATGACCATTATATTCATCATTTGATTTGTGCATGAGCCCCTCTATAAACTTTGGTTGGTCAAATGAGAAAATTTAAAGTATGTTTTTAGGTGGTGAGTTTGCGAAATTGAAATTATAAGGATTACTCTTATCCCATAAAAAAGAGAGTAGCTGTAAAAGATTTCTCTTATCTTATGAAAAAAGAGAGTAAATGTATAAGTGTTGATCTTTACTTGTTTAAGAAGATAATGTGAGTGAAATTTTCAATACGTTGTTAAAGTGTTTATGTAAGTTAGGATTATGCATCGAACCATAATAAAAATTAGTTTATGCCTCTCTTTCCTTTCCTCTTTACTTTTCAAGTTTATTTTAATTTAAATCATATTATTATATTTTTATTAAACAATATATTTAATATTATATTAAGAGGGAAATTTTCAATTGAGTATAAAGACTTAGAAATTTTAAAATAATCTAATTCACCCCTCTTCTTAGATGTCAGGAGCCCACAAATATCAAATAAGGAATAAAAATGATATTTTCAACAATTAATTTGAGAGGAAAAGTCTTGTTGGTAATAAAACTTGCATCTTTAGACTAATAAATGCTCATGACATTATCTTTTTGTTAAAATAAAATAAAAATAAAAAATAGTTCTAGACTAATAGGAGTGGAGTGTTTTGGGATCGAAAATTTGCATTCAACTAATTTAAAAATTGTTTCAAACAAATTGAAAGTTAAAATTATTTTGTGTTTAAAAAATTAATGTTTATTATAAAAAAGTTATCATCTTTGACTAATAATTGCATATGAAACCATTTTATAAGAAATATAAATTAACAACAATGAAGAGAAGTTGTATTTACTCATTCTTTAAAAGTTATATTGAAAATATTAGAAGTTAAGAGTTATTTTAGTATTTGAAATTATATTAATAAATTAAGGCCATTCTTAATTCTTAATCATCTTAAATGCTATTAAAAATTGACGTAATATTTAAATATTAATAACATTTTTATAAATTAAATTTAGGTGAAGGAATCTTTTCATCAATTTAATTTTTTGAGATATATCTCTAACTTTCCCTTCAGTGTAATTGGATAGCAAATGGTTCTAGTAAACTAGTCAAACTAAATCGTTTTGAAAGAACATGATTTAACTAATCCAATTAAATCAAATTCTAGGTTTAAAAAAAAAACTTCTAGGTCGGAGAACAGCATGCCCTATTCAACGATCTATTCGATGGTTTTTATTTAAAGAAAAAAGAGTGAATTAGTTCAAAATACTTACCAATAATTCCTTTCCTTCGATACGGAAGTTTCAAATCCAATTGCATGTCTTCAAATCCAATTGTATGTCAATCTACTAAACCAAAGGAGCATACAACTCCAACTCGCTGGCTCTCTCTCTCTCTCACACACCCACACACCCACACACTCACAGTTTTCTATTTTTTATCATAGAGATAGAAGATAAGATTTAACTTACAATAGATAAGATTTTCCATTGTTACTTCGCTGTTTCTCTAAAACCCTAATCCACGAAATTATGGACTCCCAGTTCGCTCACAATCTATTTGAGAGGCGCCCCTTTGTCAAATCCAAGATTCCCGCGGTTAAATGGTTCAAGGAATGGTAATTATAATTTTCATTCCTTGTCGTGTTCCGTATCATCATGCTCTTTCTTTGTTCAATTTGGTTCAATTTACGGAATTCCGGGGTATCTATAAATTTCTCTGTTAGTTTCACTGGAATTAATTTGCTTCGGTTATATAGGCATTAGGATGATTGATTTTGTTTTATACACTTGTTTCAGGGTGCCTCAGGATGTTGTGGCAACTGGTGGCAAGTGCTATCTTTTGAAGTGGGTCACAGGTAACTTACCTATTATAGAGTTTCTTTTCACCTATTATAGAGTTTCTAAACATAATACATGGAAACATTGGTAGAAGAAGATAACCATAACATATGGTTGCTACGTTTATCAACATGGAACTTCTTCTTCTTCTTCTTTTGAACTGCAATGTTTCAAGCACGTGGATGTTGACGTAGACCCATAAATTTGTTTCGATGAATAACGTAGATGTACATTGTTAATCTATAGGTTGGCAATAATGTCATTGTAAGACTTCTTTGCTTTGTATCGTGAATGTTTATAGGCAGATACTTTCTCATATTGTGATTTTCGACTTGAGATGCTATTGTTTTTCAATCAATAGGTTAGGTCGACATTATAGCTATATCTCAGAAGCTGAGTTTGGTGAGTTCTGATTCCTTAAATTAGTTACCACGATACTTATAAATGCCATATTTTATGTAGTAAGCTGTAGGATTCTGTCACCTATCGGCTTTGAGCCTGAGTTTTCTCCTAGGTAGTTGGTTTGTTATTGATCGACTTAGTTCCCCTTATGGAGAAACTTCTAGATCCAGCTTCATAAACTGAAAAGTATATTGAATCCTGGACTAGGAGTGTATTTGATAAAGTGCGATAGCTTCATAAATGGGAACATATGAAAGGAACCCAATGTGCGATGCCTTCAGAAGTCAAAACGATTTGATAAAAATTTCTAAGCTGTAAATTTAGAGCTATTGGACTTTGTATATATTCTATGTTTTTTAGTACTCAGAATTGAGGGCTGGAATTTGGGTATAGGAATTAAAATCAAGAGGATGGATCTAGGAATCACTTAAATTTGTATAAGAAATACGAATCCCTCCTAGAGCTTGGAACAAAAATAACTGTTAATGTAACTACAATACCTTCCTAAGAAATCATTTATAGGGCTTTGGGATCACTCATAAATCTGTCACTCTTAGAGAGAAAATATAACACTCCTTAAAACTGAAATTTTTATAATTGTGCTAGAAAGAATCAGTCAATTCCCCGTTATTCATAAACTTAACTTAAAACTCTAGACTTCAGCCTAATACTATTAAGGTAAGGAATAAAACTTATCTTATTTTATCTTAATAAAAAACCCCAAATCTAGGGGGGGAAAAAAATCCTTGTTGGACAAGAAAAACAGCTTCTTTGTTTACAAAGTAAATGTTTCTCAGAAGCAGCAACTTGGGGACATTTAACATGTCATGATCCCCAAGCATTCTTTCTTATGAAGAAAGGTCTTCGGTCTTCTAAAAGATTCTACATCTATAGTATATAAATCACTATATCATATATGATACTGAGATATTTTAGCTCTCTTATGCTTTTTAATGTTAGTGTTTTAAGTCAAGAAAGTAGCATCCCTTTTAAGTAAATGTGATTCCTGAACATATACACCTCTAGTTGCCTGGTGGCCCTTACTCTAAAGTTTACAAAAATTGATGTTCTGTTCACAATTGGTGAGCTTATAACCTAGTTACATGTATTTTCATCAAGTGGAAATACATGTTTTTCTTCATTTTATGTAGAACATGTGGTTTCAATCTTGTTTCTCATGTTGTCCTTGTTTGGCAAATATTTCAATCCAGTTGTTGTAATTGGACTCGTAATGGGTTCAATTGAAGACTAATTCTGAAGCTTCGTTAACCGCATTTTTCTGTGTGTTATATGTAGAGAACCAGTTAAGGGCCTTGAGAGAGAAGGCAAAAAATACTCCAGCTCCTGAGCCAGAACCTGAACCTACTACAGAAGTTCTGTTTCTCTGCAGTTTTGAAGGTTGTGGAAAAACCTTTACAGATGCTGGGGCTTTGAGAAAACATTCTCATATTCATGGGGAGAGGCAATTTGTATGTCAGTTTGAAGGTTGTGGAAAGGTAATGGTGGATTCATTAAAATTTCTCAATTTGATTTTTTCAGGATCTGGTGATTTTGGAGATTTTGAGTGTATAAATACAGCTAGAATTAGAAAACTGTTGTGAGGGGATATAGATGGAATAACTAAAACAGGTTTCAATGGATCATAAGAAATTTGGAGTGTCTGTTTTGGCAGCAGTGAAGGGTAAGGAGGTCATCATATACCTTTAGAAGGTGGTAAGCGCATTACAAAGACCAAAGGACATCCTCCGATATGCAAAGGTCTCAT
>JAOXYD010000005.1:13134783-13146503 GCA_028565735.1 Pinacopodium congolense | reverse complement strand
TACATTATTATAATATAATTATTTAATTATATAAAGTTATTATGTTAAGGGGTATATTAGGAAATAGATGCAAATGAATTTTCAATTCTAAATTTGTTCCAAACATGATTATCAGTAATTCAATTGAATTCCATGTTTTAAATGATAACTATCCAAACAAGAGAATTCATTTGCAAATGAATTCCATGTAGAATTCATTTGTAAATGAATTCCAAATTCTACATTCATTTGTTCCAAATAGGGGGTAAGTGTTACAAAACTAGTCGATAATTTCAAGCTTGTCCTTACATATGATAAGGATCTATAAGCTAGGGAAGAAGTCATGTTTACCTTTCTGGTTCATTCTCATTGCTCACTTATGTAGTTTCTCTCGTATTCAATTTGTAGAGGAACTGCACTATAGCTGGGTTCCACTGAGACATAAAGCAAATGCTATCTTTTAGGATATAAATTTTCAAATTTTGATTTCCCTAAAACTTGACATATGATGTGCAGAACTGGGAGCTTTGCATTTTATGACGGACATGGTGACATCTTTTTTTTTTCGTACTTGATTGTTGTGGACATAGTAACTAAAGTCTCTGAAATGGATTCTAACATGCTCTTTTGCATGATCTTGCAAATGGGGAATCCTTATTATTTTTCAGAAACATAATCGAATCTTGGAAAAATGGAGGCCTAAATATGTGATATTAGAGTACTTATTGTTGTATCTGATTTATTTCTGCCTTGTGTGTATATTTCTGTTGTTATTTTCCTGAGGAAATTGGTTTTGGAAGTATGAAAGATGGAATGAAGTCATTATTTATGATGAGTCCGGTTGTGAGGAGAACATGGGTGCTTATAGCTATAAAACATTCCAACCTTAATTCAAGTAGAAAGGGTGGGTAGTTATAGGTATTTATTTTTTTCATGGTGATGGCCAACATAGTTCTACATATTTGTGAAATTTTGAGTTGGGATACTGTGTGACATTCATTGATATTGCAAACATATTCATGCATATCATCTCATTTTCATGTTTTTGTGAGTTTTGTTGATCGGTGCATGTTTGAATGAGTATATAGTACTCATTAGTCCACTTAGTTTTGCTTAATTGATGAAGGTAAGGGTAGATAATTTTCTGGCTGGTAGCTTACATTTGTTGTAAGATGGTCATGCTTTTGTGACAGACATTGTTATGCAATTCTGCTCTAGTTGTAAGTGCCTGATGGAGATATCTGCACAATGTCTTTTCTAATCATTATTTAGTCATGTTTAAACATGATCTTAGAATTCCTTCAACTTCTTATATTCACACCGTCTCTATAGCACATCATCCAATGTTGCGTAGCTAATCAACCAGGATAGGAGATTGAAATGTTGAAGGTTCAGTTTTATGCCAATTAGTTGTATTTATAACTTGGAAAACTGAAGAACTCTGCAAAGGCAGATGATTTATATGATGTTATCTTGCTTCAAATTATGAAGTTGAATTCGCAAAAGGAAGGGTGAAACGAGTAGCATATCATTTCGGTGATGATTTTGCAAAAGCAATAGTATTTCTCTGTGATCGAGTACAAATACTATTGCTTCCCAAATTTCAAGCTTTATGCTATTCAAGAAAGGAAAAAGATGACCAACGATTTTCATTTTGCATTGAGCTCTCATATTAACAGATTTTTTTGTATCGGTTAGTCTACCAAAATTCCCTCGACAAAAGACCCCCTCATAAGCCTCCCAAGTTTCACACAAAGTATAATTTGATGCTTAAAGCTTAGTTTCACCCTTCTTTTGGCAAGTTGTTAACTATTGTGTACAGAAAGTACATGCTATTAAACTTAAACATTGCATTGATTAGGGCTACATATAGTCTTGATTATTCACATAGTTTTTAAATTGAAAGTTGTGATTTTGTGTGAAATACCCTTCTTTTTTTTTTTGGTGTCTCTTGAATGAGAACTTTAATCTTTTTATCTTCATTTTAAACATACTTTTGTTTATGTTAGCTAATTGTTTATTGACAAAAAGGCTATGTTTGGTTTAGGTAATGTGAATACAAGTTTCCGAAATATTTGGGACCAAATTGTTTTGATGGTTAAAAAATGGATTATTTGATCCTTCTTCTGTTTAAAACATTGATCAGCTTATCTTTCTTAGAATTTTTGTTTGATGTTTTCTCTACTTTAATGTTTGCATTTGGTGTTGAAATGTGTCTTCATTGCAGAAATTTTTGGATAGTTCGAAGTTGAAAAGACACCACCTAATTCATACCGGGGAAAGAGACTTTATTTGTCCTTATCAAGGTTGTGGCAAGGTGATTAAACTAAGCTACTTACTATTTTTGTTATGCTTTGTGCATTCCTCTTTATTTGTTGCTTGGTGACCTGGTTCTGGTTGCTTGAATATTTCTTTTATTTTTATGATAATACTTTCATAATTCTCCTTTATCTGCAATAGAACATCCAATTCCGAATAAATTGTTTCTGTTCTTGTTCTGTTTTAGGATCAAACGTCAAACTTAAGTTGGCTCTTTTTGGTTTTTGTTTTATTTCCTCCATGTTGTTTGTGAGATACTACAATTTTATTTCTCTCATGATGTTTTTGTTCCATATCAAGTACGTTGTGATCCCTTTTTAAAGTTGTGTCATTAATGAGGGTTTTTCATTTATTTATTTTTGGCGGGTGGTTTTGACAGAATCTGATAGATTAAGTTAATGGGGTCTTGTTGGAAAATCAGTCAGGATTACTGCCAATATCAGGACTTGGTTTTGCATCATTACTTGTGTAGATGAGATTATTCCTTCCTATTTGTACATAGATAAGCAAGTACCTTACTATTTATTGTCATGAAAACTGCAGGCCTTTTCTTTGGATTTCAACTTGAGATCCCACATGAAAACACATTCACAAGAAAACTACCATATCTGCCCTTACACAGATTGTGGGAAGAGATATGCTCACGAGTACAAACTGAAAAACCACATTGCATCCCACCATGAAAAGGTATTTACTTCACTGAATATGTTTCTGCCACATTTAGTTGGACTCTGAATTTTTGAACTTCCTTGCATTAGTGAAAATTGCTCTCCTTGACAATGCTATCAGTGTGTCATTGGAAACCTGAAAATTTTTCTTGTTAGGAAAAGACTCCTGAAGACAAACCATAATCTATTTGGTTTTAACATTTATGTTTTATGGATGCTGTTTTCATTGCTTGCTGAAGTTTCTTTACTGATTAAAATTTCTAGCATGAGTTAGGATTTGATCTATAACATCTTTACTAACTTTGCAGAATTCAACTGTTGATATTAAATATTCCACCCCTCAAGAAAAGATAGCTAAAGCCCCTAAGCCTTCTTCTGGCACCTACGGCTCTGCATCCTCTGACCGACCTTATGTTTGCCCCTATGATGGGTGCGATAAAGCCTACATTCATGAATACAAGCTTAAACTCCATTTGAGAAGAGAGCATCCCGGCCATATGTCTGATGAGAATGCAACTCCAAATGCTGAGAATGAGATGGATGATGCTAGTGATCAGGATGCTTCTGCTGGAAAGCGTGCCAATGGAAAAAGTCAGAAACAGAGTCGGCCCAAACCAAACATAAAGATGCCTCCAGAAAAAATCAAACGCAGAGGATCAAGTCCCTCTCCTGTCGCAATGAATGTTTCAAAAAAACAGTGGCCTGCTAAAGAAGAAAGATATGAGGAAGATAGTGAGGAAACTGAGGAGGAAGATCGGGACAATGCTGAGGAGGGATGGAGATATGGGGAAAACAATGACGAAGATGATGAAGAGACTGAGTATGAAGACTGAGGGAAAAGCAAACAATAGGGTAACTTTGTCATCTCTTACGGTTAGTTTTGGTTGTATTATAGCGTTCTTTTTTAACCATATCGTGGCATTTTACCCCTTAAAGCTCTAATTATCATCCAAATTCAGAGTCATCTGCTTCTCTCCCTCCCATTCCCAGCCTTAGGCATAGCAATACTCTGCAGTGCAAAGGTTTAGTTATTGTTTATTATGTCATGCTTGACTGACGAAATTGTTTGGGCTTTACGTTGTACGGGGGAAAATCGTATCGGTTTGAATCCTGTGGAAGTTTTAAGGTCTAAAAGGAACTTCGTCAGCCTAGGCAAAGCTAGCGGCACTCTTCTGTGTGACTAGAGAGCAAGCAAAACGTCTTCTAATAAATACTCCGTCCTTATTTTTAATAAACACTATCAAATGATATATTGTAACAGTATTAGGAGGTTTAACTCGTACTCAAAATAAATACTTCGGGTTAACTACTGGCGATTTACATGTATGATATTTTTTCTTTTTATATTTCCCTTTGTGTTTTTAAAATAATCATATATTAACATTTGAACAAATTATATCAACATTTTGTTTACTTTAGTATTATCTTATATAACTATCTAATTGTAATGTAAAAAAGATGTGATAGTTTTAATAAAACCAAAATATCAAGATTGTTTTGAGGTTGTTTTTTCGATTTGAAGAATTCTTTTTAGTATACGTGAATGTATTAAGATCAAAAACTAAACTGCTTTCTCAAGGTCAAGAAATGACGTTAGGTATTTTATATAGTAGCTTACTATATCTAAGGTTACAATGTTTTACAGGATAATTCATACAACTCAATGACAGAGACATATATAATATTGTTTAAAGTATATCAAAGTAAATGAGAAAGTAAAATGATTATAAAATAGCCAAGTCAAAATATTTTAACGATTTCTAGTATTGAAGGGGTTGAGACCGGAGATTGGGTATCTAGTTAGCATTTGGAGTCCCCGTAGTCTACAATAACCTTACAAACTAGTCAAAAAATATGCATTGATGACCATGCATTATTGGGGGAAGACGACCTCCAGAATTGGGAACATGGGCAATGTTGCGACTACTTCTTCAAGCTTCTCACAAGGGTTATTACCCAAGCCCTTGACAGAGAGTCCACCAGCTAGATGAAATATGGAAAAAAAAAGGGGGAAAGACAAATACTAGCAAGGAATTGGATCAAAGGAGGGCAAGAGGTTTGTGCTTCTAATGTGATGAGAGATATATACCAAGTCACAAATGCAAGAAAAAGATGCTACAAATGTATGTAGTAGAGATCGAAGAAGAACCACAAGAAGGACAATAAAGAGAAGAAAAAGTTACACCCCTGGTAGCTCCTTACAAGCGATGGTAGGTGTGAGTGAGATAAATATAATTAATTGACGATAAGGGACACCACTCTGGGAAGGGTTATTCATATGTTGATAGATGGAGGGAGCAACCATAATTTTGTTAATAAAGGGTGGTTAAAGAAGAATGGAGGAAAGGTGGATGGCATTATAGGATTGACAATAACAGTGAAAGAGGATTGCATGTTATTTGTAGCGGAGTATACAGGAATTTAAGCTGGAAATTGAATGACTAGGAATTCTCAACTGATGCTCTTATGATAAATATAGGGGGCACTATTATGGTTCTTGGTGTTTAATTGCTATCAACCTTAAATGACATTATCTGTAATTATAATATAGGCATAATGAAATTATGGTGGAAGGGATTTGAAGTAGAATTGAAGAATGAAGATACAATGGAGTGTAGGGAGATAACTGGTAAAAAGATGAAGAAATCCATTATAGTTGCGAATGTCATTTGTTGTTTCCTGATAGCAAGTGAAGCTAAGATGCAAATTATGGAGGCACAAGTTCAAGTACAACCGATCCTATGGATAGTTGAGATTGATTAGAAGGGAAGTAAATGTCTAGAGGAAGGCAAGCGAATGTTTCAGACAATGCTACAAGAATTTAAGGATGTGTTTTTACCACTAGAGGGCTTACCTCCCCAACAATTCTTCGTTCACTAAATTCCTTTGAAAAAAGGTATTGAATTTATAAACCTCAAGCCATATCATTATTTAGGTGTATAAAAGAGAGTTGTAGAAGAACTTATTAATGAAATGATGAATCAAGGCTTTATTAGACATAGCATGAGTCCTTTTGTTGCACTTATCATTTTGATAAAAAAAAAAGGATGGTTTATGGAGGTTTTGAGTAGATTATAAGGTCTTGAACCAATGTACCATTAAGGACAAATTTCTTATACCTCTTATAAAAGAACTATTTGATGAGTTATTTGGAGTAAATTATTTTTCCAAGTTAGATTTAAGAGTTGGGTATCATAAAATTAGAGTAAAGGAAGAGGACATTTACAAAACAATTTTTAAGACTTATGAGGAACATTATGAGTTTGTTGTTATGCCTTCTAGGCTAACTAATTCCCAGCTATCTTCCAAAGCTTAATGAATCACATCTTTAAACCCAACTTAAGGAAGTTTGCGTTGGTTTTTTTTCCTTTGACAATATCTTGATCTATAGTAAGGATATAGAACAACATGTTGATCATTGAAAAGGGTGCTAGAACTACTAAGACATCACAACCCTATGTCAAGCTATCTAAGTGTTCTTTTACCAGTACTAGTTTATAGTATTTAGGTCACATTATCAACTATGATGGAATGGCTACTGATCCAAAGAAATTGCAGGTAATACATAGATGGCCTCAATTAGTGACTATTAGATAATTGAGGGGTTTTCTTGGCTTATGTAGTTACTACCATTTGTTTATCAAAGGTTATGGAGTGTTCAGCTGTCCATTGACTGATCTACTGCGAAAGAACACTTTTATCTGGGATAGTGAGGCTACAAAGGTTTTTTAAGCCTTAAAGATAGCTTTTTTGACACCTCTAGTGCTTCCATTACCATATTTTTCCAAGGTTTTTGTAGTTAAGGATGATGCTTCACTAACTGGTTAGGAGTTGTTCTTATGGAAAAAGGGAATCCTCTTGCTTATGTGAAAAGGAGCTACTTGCTTGGTTACAACCATCAAGCTTTGATCTCACTACCTAACGAGGAGACCTTTTTTCATTCAAACAATCCATCATCGCCTCAAATTTTTGATGGAGCAGAAGTTTACCACTCCATTCCAAAAGAATTGGTTGCCCAAATTGTTAGGGTTTGATTTTCCCATTAAGTATAAGCGTGGCGCTAAAAGTTATGTTGTAGATTCCCTTTTTAGGGCAGGTAGCTCAAAGTTGTTTGCCTTGTCATTTCACAAATACATACCAATTTATTATAGGAAATTAAATAGTCCTAGGTGATTGATGTTGGCATTCAAAATTTGATGACTCAACTCCACAAGGATGGCACTTCAACTCATGCTTATACTTGGGATGATGAGGTGCTAAAATTTAAGGGACAAGTGGTGGTGGTGAACTCCTCCTTATTATGACAGAAAATCATTGGCCTGTTCAATTCTTTAGTTCAAGGGAGTCATTTGGGTTGGCTTCCCACTTATAAGGGATTGAATTCCTATTTCTTTTGGAGGCATTTACAGCATGATGTGCAGGGCTATTTACGTAATAATTAATTTTTCCACTCTAGTAAGTATGATAACCAAGCTCCTTTCGGTTTACTGTAGCCCATACCCATTCCTCATCATCTTTAGATTGATATAAGTTTAGATTTTATCAAAGGCTTGCCTAGCTTAGAAAGATATTTGATGATACTCTTTATTGTTGATAGATTGCGTAAATATGCCCATTTATTTTCCTTAAGACACCCATATACCATAGTTCAGGTATCCTGCATCTTTATGGATGGGATTATCAAGTTACATGGAACGCCAAGGATAATAACTTAAGACTATGATCTTGTCTTTACTAGTTCCTTTTAGTGTGAGTTATTCTATATGCAAGGAACTCAACTCAATTTTTTGACAGCCTATCATCCTTAAACAGATGATCAAACAAAGGTGCTTAATCAAACACTAGAAATTTATTTATGTTATATGATTTTGAACTGCCTGCATTAGTGGTGATAGTGGTTGGCCATAGTAGAGTGGTGGTATAAAACTACCTATCATTCTGCCATCCATACTACTCCATTTGAGGCCATTTATAGTTGTCCTCATTCAGTTTATGTTCCATATTTAGCTTTCCTAGGTTTTATTTATCAAATAGGTTCTCTTTAACTGCAAGGTTATAGTCCAAGCTTTACAATTTAGTTTGAAGTGGGCTCAACATCATATGAATCAATTGGCTGATAGGAAGCACAGTGATTGTTCGTTTGATGTTGATGACTTGTTTATGTGAAGGGACATCCTTACAAACAACATAGTGTGTGCCAACGTTCATCCTAGAAGTTAGTCCCTATAGAAAACTTAAAAAATTGTGTTTTTTTTAATGTTTTAGAAATAAAATTTCAAAACAAAAATTTTATATTAAATAATAGACATAATTTATTAACTACTATGTATTTTTAAGACATATAAGAGTGTTTTAGTCTAATAATTTAAATTTATTTTATATTTAGTCATATCACTAAATTAAATATTTTATATCTTAATGAAACAAGTTTTTATTTTTAGTTTTTAATTACAAATGTCAATAAAATTAGCTCAATAGTCTTTTTGATTTCTAGTAACGGTTTTGTTTTGATGGTGTTATATATAATGTGATACAATGGATAGTGTAATCATCTTTACATTACAGTAAGTGTCCTTAATATTTTTTGTTTGATAATGCATAAACTCATTCCTTTTTGTAATATAATCACTATGACATGGTTATAACTATATTACACGATACATTCAATTCTGTGATATAATTATATCTAACCTTTAATAGTTTTTAGGCTTACATTTGAAAATAAATAAAAATTCTAAAAATCGATAATTATTTCCCTTTCAACCAAAGGTAACAAAGATTTCTTACAACTTGAAGTTGGAAATAGACAAATTGAATTTTAGATACATAATTCTTTTAGCTAAACTAGTTTTCAAGATACTTAGCTCTACTACAATGCATATATTATGCACTATTTAAAATGTTTTTACTTCTTTATAAGTATATTTTGCGTATGATAGACAATATGAAGCTTTAGTTTTCAAATGTTGATTTTAATAAATAAATCTAGACTTTTGAGCAAAACCAAGTTGATTTGTACTTATCACTGGCTACATTGCACTCGTTAAGGATTGTTTTTAATTGAGAGTTTTTGTAAAAGCAATTTTGATATTTTTCTTTTCTTTTTACTAAAAACTACTTTCCACAAAAATAAAATTTTGAAGAATCAGTTTATATTAATAATTTTGTTAAAGGAAGTTCAAAACTAAAATTAAAATAACAAGAGTACCCAAATTAATCTTGTCTTTAGTAACTTTTTTTCTCGAAATAAAATTCTAATTATGCTTTCCTTACTATTATTTATCCTTAAACATCCTCTTTATTTCTTTCTCTCTCATGCACACAAACACACATTTTAATTTCTAATTAAAACTGAAAAAAAGAAGAAAACAAGTTGGTCATCATGTTGTGAATTGTTCTATGAAGTTATTTGATTTATATAATGAGTATACACACTTATTATATATAAACATGATAGTTTTTAGGAATGTCTAAATGGTCTATATTCGATACATTTACGAAACTTTGCTCTCTTAACACCCTCCAAACAAAACAAAAAGTTTCAAATTTCAACACTAAGGATGAAAGTTAAGGATCTGTTTGTTAATATTTCTATTTTTTTAATTTCATAAATTGAGGAAGAAAAACTGGTTTATTGCATTCCATTTTGCCTTTTTTTAAGTACATAAAATTAAAAAATAAATAGAAAAATTAAAAAAATTTCCACGATTTAAAAATAAATTTTCAAAACAAAATTTTATATTAAATAACGGACAAATTCTATTAACCACTATATATTTTAAAGGTATTTAAGAGTATTTTAGTCTAATAATTTGAATTTATTTTATATTTAATTTTTATTAACAAATAAATTTTTTTATCACAAATCTTATTGAAAAAAGTTTTTACTTTAATTTTTTAATTACAAATGTCAATAAAATAGGGTTCCATTTTTCTTGAAAGAAAAACAGAAACTAAAAAAAAAAAAGAAACTAAAAATCACAATAAAAAATAAAAGTGATGCCAAACTATCCATAAGATCTTAGGCTATTGGCACGGAGGATTTACTTCTTTTATAAAGATGCCATATTCAAATCCCTTCTCTTACTGACATGTTTGAGACAAAATTTTATATCATATAATTATTCTAAAGTTATATTTACTTCTTTTAATTAGAGTTAATGAGAATCTATTAAAAAGTCTAAATTAGTTAATTTAAACAAGTAATAAATTACTGAGTGGAAAAAGGCAAATATACAGTGCACCATGTTTTAAAGTTAGATGTATACATACAAAAGTCTGTGCATATATTCTAATTTATATCAAGCATTTAAAGACTTTGGACTACTGCTTACATTTCTTCTAACCATATAATTTCACAAATCTATGTTTGTTGGAATACTGTAGCTACTTATAAATAAAAAGATTAGTGATATCTTCATAAGTGATTAAATAATGTAAATGACTAAATGAAGGAGTAACGGATGAAAAAACATTTTGAGTAAAATTCAAACTAAACCAATTGCCTAATTAATGAATACTTGTATACATCAGTTTATATGCACAATTCTTTAAAATTACAGATAGTAATTGATATTTGTAATTATAAGGATTTTAAACTTACTTTAATAATTGAGGTTGCACATCAATAAATTTTAGCTAGCAACAAAAGATATATTATGGGATTCACCATATTGGTTCTAGCTTTGGATTATTATAATTGATAAAATATACTCATTTTATGTAAAAGAAATATAGATTTTTTCAAATATGTACGTGTATATGTGCATATATATATATATATAATCTAGTCCCTTGGGTTTTAAACCTAAGCCCATTAGTAATAATTTTTTTAAAAGGTAGGAATTCTAGAGAATTCATGAAAAATACTCAATGCTTTCCTTGTTCTCTATTTCTCTTCAATTTTTCTAGAAGTTTCTAAAATATTCCTTTTATCTCTAGCTTTCTTTGTGAAAACACTATATTTTGTCTCCATTTTCTTCCTTAACAGCTCAAAATTTGTAGCTAACTAGCATAGATTGCTAGAATCCCTTTCAACTGTTGGAAAATCACTTCTTCTTCTCCTCAATTTGGACTTGATTATGGGAATTGACAGATTATAGAGATCTAGTACATAATTAATTAAGATGTATTCCAATTATATGATTTTGTGTATCAGATGCTTTATATGAATTGTGTGCATTTATGATTAATCAAATTGTACTTTTATAGTATGATCTTTATGTATTATTTTAAATTTAAAATTCATGAAATTGTTAATTATTGGAGATTATATGTTAAATTATGGTATGATAAATTATTTGTGTTGTTTGAAGTGTATAATCATATAAGATATATGAAATATATGTTTTATAATGTTGAGAATATTGTGTATGCGAGTAATTAATATGTGAGTATATTATGGACATTGAGAAAAATTTATTGTATGATTTATATGTAAGGATGGGCATATGATGGAAAGTGTGATTTTGTGATTAAGTAACAACTCTGTATTAATCAAGAGAATTATATGAAATTTGTTCAATATGTGTTTTTGAATATTAAATAAGCTTGTTTATGTGAATAAATACAATGTTATTATATTATGAATCTTGTGACAATTTACTCATATGTTAGTGATAATTGTGTTTTTGAATGTGCTTTTCTAAGTGTTTTGCATGTGTTTATTTCATAATATGTTGTTATTATTGTGTTTTAATATTTATTTTGTGTGTTTTTGTTTAGTATAATTTTAATTATTGTTTTGTTTGTGTT
>JAOXYD010000005.1:13122401-13134683 GCA_028565735.1 Pinacopodium congolense | reverse complement strand
GATCCGTTGATGAAATTTGACATGCAATTAAAACCCAAATCCCAAATTCCTTATTGAAATTAAAAAACTGAATAGGGGGCAACTAAAAGAAGCTATAATAATCTGGAAAGTAAACAATTGAGAAAGCGCGAGAAACCCAAATCCACATTGTCAAAAGAAACTTCTTTTTGAGAATTCCGAAAATTTTCAAATAACAAATAGAACATAAAATTTTTTTACCCCAAACAATTCCAAAATCACTGAAAAAGAAGCAATTTTTAAGAAAACCCAGAAAGCTCCAAGCAAATTACCAGCCAATGCCATCCTCCGAGACCAACAGCTTTTTTGACCACACCTTGAAGACCCACAAGCACCGACTTGGTCCGATTATTACCAGTTACCACCACCTTAGTGTGACGTGGCAACACCGAAAGTTCCTCTTCACTGCTATCTCCACAGCTCTGCAACTGTGAAGAGAACCCTCCATTAACCGAGCTCTCTACTGTCTCCAACATTCTCAAAGAAGAGGGGAAAAAAGAAAGAAAGGAACTTCCTTTTCAACAAAAAAGAATTGAATAAAAACCCCCAGAAATCAGTGCTTCAATACCCAAAACCACATTTGGGAGGAAGATCATTGCTGAGTGCGTCCATCGCGGTTTGGGATAGAGAAAGAAAGAGGAATCAAGAGAAAATTAGGGTTTTCTTCGAGAGAAAAAGCACAAAAAAAGAGTGACAGAGAGAAAGAGGAAGATAGAGAGTGACTGGGGTGTTAGTGTCACTCCGATAAATCAATAGGACACCTGAAACATCAATGATCTCCCTATAAGCCTTATCGACTGCTCCTTTGCTTCTGTCACAGTCTTCACACGTTTAGGGCTCTATTAATTGGCAGGCGGAGGAAAACAAAGAAGCAGAAATAGCTCAAAACCTTCAATTCCAATTGTAACCTCAGTAAACGTTTACCGACAAAATTTTTTTGTAATATATTAATACTGACTAGCGGCCCGGGCTACCAAGGACTACAACACCCGGGCTGGATAGTCGGGTCCTTTTAAGTTATTACAATAATAACAGTAAAAGGTGGGGAAAACGATAACTCTACTGCCAACAAAACTCTTTCGGTCTTTCTTATTGCATTACCTTCCTATCCAGTTGTTAAACATATGGGTACAACGAAAAATGAAAATTGTGATATCACTTTCCAAAAAAAAAAAAAAAAAGGATATGGAAAAGGAACGGTTTTGGCCTAATGGGAATCCACCATCATGGATTCAACTAAACAACTCAAATGACGAACAAACCCAACGTATCATCGTTTAATTAATTCTGAAGACTAGCTTTATGGCAGACGATCAAGGAGGAGGCTTCTGCTACCTTCACTGGAGAAAGTTTTTGGTTTTGTTCTTGGGATTTTCAGATTAGAAATTTTTGTGTATATTTAGAGAGATTATGGGAAAGGGGCCATTATGGTTTTTGAGAAAGGGAGGCAGGAGGCGGCTCAAGAATATGGTGGAGACGGGGCCGCCGCCTCCTCCGTTGAGAGTGTCGTCACCACTGCTAGCTCCGATGCCGGTGGATGGAGAAGCAAATGAGAATGGAGTGTTGCTGGTGGGGAAGGTGAAGAAGAAGGCAATAGGGGCGAGGCTGTGGATGAGGTTTGATATGTTTGGGAATTCAGAGCTTGTGGAATGCGATAAGAGCACCATTATTAAGCGTGCTGCTATTCCTGCTCGAGATTTGAGAATTCTTGGCCCTGTTTTCTCTCATTCCTCTCATATTCTAGGTAATTCATCCTAGTTTTTTGTTTTTGAACTATCTCCCTTTCTCAATTTGCTATGGAGTTCTGACATTTGGATTCCTAATGCCAAATTGATGTTAGTATGAACTTGAGTTTCATCTCTCTTCGTGTTTCTTGGGCATTAGTTGAATCGTTCTATGTGCTTGTGATCGGCCTCTTGCCTCCCCATTTACGCTGTTTTTGCACTTGTTGATGATTACCGATTTGTGAGTGTTGTGTACGGGGTGGGTTTTTAGCACAAACATAGACTGCGGTTGGAGATTCGTTTTTAATAGACAAACGAAATAGTCATCAAGTTTGTGGGGCTATGGAAGATATACGAGCCGCCTCTTTTTCAGTTAACAAATTTGTGTTCTTCATAAAATGATTTTTCTTTTCCATCATTTTCCACTTTGATGTTACTTCCTTTTTTCGTTTCCAGCTCACCTATATCTATCTATCTATGCTTTTCTGATTCCTGTAAGCACTTACTTCCTCGTTCTTTACCTTAGATCATACAGTCTATTATTGAAATCATCCAACTATGTTATGAATACTATAGAAAAATAGTATGTATTTTTTGTTTAGTTTATTGCCTGAACGAGGCTCGGAATGTCTTTTTGTCACCATAGAGATTTCTGGCTAATGTTTGCCTGTCTTCTGTTCTGTGCGTTAATCTTTTCATACTTTTTCTTAGTGGGTTTTGATGCCAAGGATTATGATGAAGATTTGGAATTGGGTGTGATTCATCTTATTTGCAGCCAGGGAGAAAGCTATGGTTGTCAATCTAGAGTTTGTAAGGGCTATAGTTACAGCTGAAGAAGTTCTTATTTTGGATCCTCTCCACCAGGAGGTTCTTCCATTTGTGGATCAGCTTAGGCAACAACTTCCTCATAAAAACCCGATTGCGATTCAGGGTGCAAGAAATGCAGAGGGTCAAGAAAATGAAGCAAGCCTGAATGTTATAGCTGATGGGCAATGGCTACCAGTTCCTGAAGCGACTGACGCATTGCAGAGTAAGCTTCCCTTTGAGTTTCAGGTTCTTGAGATAGCATTAGAAGTTGTCTGCACATATTTGGACTCCAGTGTGGCAGACCTGGAGAGAGAAGCTTATCCTGTACTAGATGAATTGGCGAGGAATGTAAGCACCAAAAATCTTGAATATGTGAGGAGTTTGAAAAGCAATCTCACTCGTCTGCTTGCACGTGTACAAAAGGTACTATTGATTTATATTGTTACTTCGTCTGAGTTTGTGTTTCTTTCTGCTGCTACCTAATGTACATATAGGAAAGCAATAAACTACAGAAAGACGAAATCTTGGATGATATCTGCCCAATGATTATTCACTATAGTCTTTGATAGAGAAGAGACAAATTGATGAAGAAGTAAGTAAAATGGTAATAATTATAAGAATAGTAGTTTGTTGATTTCTTGGAGTTAAAAATATCACTGAGAAGTAGCCTAAACTTTCTTTTCCAGGCCTTTGTAATGTAAAAATCATTTCAAAGCACATTTTTCAATGGAAAGTATGAATTGTTTATATAGAAAAGTAGGGTCTACCTAAAACCAACAGTTAGCTAAAGGGTACGTGTCCCTGCTGTAGAGTGCTAATACAGGGATGCTTTTCTTTTTCTGGCAAACAGTGTCATGCAATGAGGATAGGTTGGGGGGAATGGGGAGGGGAGATAGGGGAATTCAATCATTGGTCTGACATTTTAATTTATTTCTTGGTCCAACTCTATCAGCATTGATGGATGGCTGGGCCAATTTTTCGTTAGACTTGTCTCAGTTATTGTTGCAATGGGATTTGATAAACTTTTAGGGTAGTCCGCAATGAAGTTTCCCTTTATGGTTTACTTTTCATCTAAATTTACTCTGTCAATATTGTTCTTGACATTTGGAAGTTACCATTCTTTAATCCAAGCTCCTTGTATCTAGAACTTGGAAATTAGAGACTCCAAAAGCTTATTGGGACTCATGCTAATGTTTTTACTCAGCAGAGCTACATCTCTTGTGCCACATTAGTTTTGAAATTTAGAATATCCTCATTTATTCCTTTTCACATTGTTGGAGTCTGTGCTGCTTGGCTGAAATATAGAACTTCGATTGGAAGGAGCTTTTTCCCACTTGTGTGAGGCATTAAATTTGCATGTTTCTCATTCCTTGATTCTGAGCTGCTTGCAAGACGGTGATTTGATGGGAAAAGCAATAAGAAATCTAGAGAAGAGGGGCTGAAGATAGTTTCAACAAATTGTGAATGGTTCTTCTGCTGAGAAATGAAATCTTCCTGATAGAGAAGACACGAGATCCACCTTTCATGGAACTAGACGCTGGTTTCCTATACATTCAACTGAAGCTATTTTCTGGCTGTGACCCTCTGTTGCCAATATTCTCTTGTTTTGAGTTATGGCTATTGTTTATGCAATGACTTAAGGTCATGTTTGGTTGTACTTCCGTTTCTGGTTTTCATTTCTTATTTTTTTAAACATAGAAACCAATAAAAATAACACAGAAATCGAAAAAGACAACATACTAATACAGTATAAAAATCCAAAAAATAATATAGAAACCAATAAAAACAGCACAGAAACCAATACACGTACACAAAAACAAAAATTAAAAACAGAAACGACAAGTGATACCAAACGTGCTCTAAATTAGTGGCTTTATGCAGAAGAAATAAAATACTTATTTACATTTTATTGTTGGTTGAAAGAGTGTAGGTTATGATCTACCTTTTGAAGCACAAGCTACATAAGGTGGAGATCCAATTATTTTTCCTAATCTATTCTGACTTGCTTAGGTATACGTCATAGGTGGAAATTCTTTCTGTTGTTTCTTTAGGCCTTGCAGATGTTATGTGCTTTGTCGCCGTATGTTACCAAATAAACATTGACATTTTATGATAAGGTAGGAGTTAGTAAGCATCTAAATTTACCATCCCTGTATTGAGCAAAATTGCAACAAGTTCAGCTCTCTAACAGGATGGCTGCATATCAATTTAATTTATTCAGATGAGCATTAAAATGACCATTGTCCTTGGCTGACATGGGCATGCGATTTTGTTAGTTTGCTTCTTTTTTGCTTCCCGATTTCCTTAGTGAAAAGAAAACAGAAGAATTTATCAATGATAATCCACACGGCTGTTTGTTTATGATTTTTCATATGGATCTCATCTCCAGCTATGGATATACAGACACTGACATGATGCTTCAAATGTATTTTTGAATGTTACAGAAATGATTGGATTATTTCTGTTTTTCAGGTTAGGGATGAAATTGAACATCTATTAGATGACAACGAGGACATGGCTGATTTATATTTGACCAGGAAATGGATCCAGATTCAGCAGTCGGATGCTTTGTTAGCTTCTGCAACTTCAAATAGTATTGTTCCTTCAGCACCCTCCCTACCCAGACTTGGTTCTCATAGGAGCGCAAGTCTGGTGACTGGCAGTGCATTGGATGATCAGGATGTAGAAGATCTGGAGATGTTGCTTGAGGCTTATTTCATGCAGCTGGATGGGACACGTAACAAAATATTATCTGTGAGTACTTGATCAAAATATAGATCATTGAACTTTTTATCATAACCTGTTCAGTAGATGTAGTAGGACCCAATATTCACCTTAGTGATATTCTTATAATATAAAACAGGCTTGATTGTCTTGTTAAGCATGAATATTAGACAATAACCTACAGTTTTGGAAAAATATCATTTTATATCCCCAGAAAGATTTTATTTTGTTGAATGTACTTAGCTTAAGGTTTGATTAATTGCAACCGTTGGTGAATCTTCTTTAAAAAAAAATAAAGAAAAGGAAAAAAACTGTTGGTGAATCTTGGTTACTAATACCAACTTGTTTTCTGACCATGTAAAAAAAGTAGATGGAAATCTCTTAACATATTTTTTACTGTCGTGCTTCTTGCATGAAAATATATTAATCTTTTCCAGCTCTGTCAGCAATTCCTAATTGAGCAATAATAGAGTTTTGTTAATGATTTTGTTCTATATGAAAATCACATATTAGTATTGGTAGTAACAATTGATGGTTCTGGGAATTAAAAGAGTTTGTGATTTGAAGTAACTGGCCTAAGGTATCATGCTACTGGAGAATCAAATTATAATGTTCAATTCAGTTATTAGAATTACTAATCTACCTTTTAAGCGAATTTGCAGGTTCGTGAATATATTGATGACACAGAAGATTATGTGAACATACAACTTGACAATCAGCGAAATGAACTCATACAGCTTCAGTTGATATTAACTATTGCATCATTTGCAATAGCAACGGCAACCCTGATTGCCGGAACATTTGGCATGAATATACCTTGTCAATTATACGAAATAGAAGGGATATTCGGTTATGTCGTGGGAGGTTTTCTAGCAGCTTGTTTTATAATTTTCCTGCTTGTTCTAGGATATGCCAGATGGAAGAAGCTGCTTGGTTCATAAGTTTGGGAGCTTTTTTGCCAACTACAGTTGTGTTTGTACTAATTTAGAATCACAGAATTAATTGGTTTTATGCCAGCATGACGGGAGCAAACCAAATGTTATCAGGCAAAGTGAAGTCTTCTCTGCAATCCTTCACAAATCCTGCCCGTTGTCAATATTACATCCTAAATTTTGCAACACAGTTAGTATAGCGTGTTACATAGGAAGTTTTTAACGTGGTCTTGCCACCCATCATATCTTCTGGAGGCTTCATTATTTTATTAGATGCGTAGCATGTAACAGATTTACGTTTCCTTGACATCAATACCATTACTTTTTTTCCCCCTACAGTTTCGCAGTACTTACTGATTTTTGGTAGATTAGGGCCTACTGAGCAAATGCCGAACTAGTTTTAGTTCTCCTTTCCAGAGCTCAGCTCACCCTTTCCTTATTCGAAAAACTGACTCAAAGCTCTATTACCTGGTGTGGCCAATATGTGTCAAAAACTGCTATTTACTTTTCTATAGGGCGCAGGCTATTATCATACTCTGCATTGTTGTAAATTATTGAACATGTTAAGTAACAAAAATCCTTGGTTAGTTTTTTTCAATGGTGTAAGAAGATTAGAATAACTAAAATTAAAATAAGAGGACATAGAAAGAATTGATGTCAAGTATAAGGAGTAAAAATATACTTCTCTCAATTGAATAAATAGATATAAAACATTAAGAAAATTGTAGATGTAGTAACATATAAGAAGTAGTACAATAAAAGCAATGATGTACTAAAAAAAAAAAAAAGGAATAATGTCAAGATAGACAAATGTCAGTAGTGAGAGGCAACGTTGCTCCAAGGACTCTATAAAGATAATTATAAAAATCATTGGAAGCACATGGAAACAAAATTAAGAGAACCTAACCTAAAAGGTAGAGAATGGAGACTAAGGGCTCCTTGTTGATTTTGCGCTTCTTGCAACTGAAGATTTCCCCTCCTTAATCTTCATACAGGCCTTGCTTTTCATCTTCTTTTCTTTTTAATGCTCATTTCTTGTGCTTTCGATCTGTCTTATCAATTTAGTACTTTTTTCTTTCCTACATTCTTCTTGCCTTACCTTATTGGGGTTTTTTAGGTGAAAAAAGACTCTCTTTTCTTGCAATGAGTAGATGGGAAAATCAATTGTGGAAAAGGCAAGTTTGAATGAAGTACTTGTCAATGAGGAGAATCTTTTTCTTTTCAAGTTTGATTTAACTGTATAGGTGAAAAGAATACTTGAGTCAGGACCTTGACACATCAACTGTAAGCCCATTTTCATCTAGAAATAGAAACTAGGATTCGTTTAAGTGAAATCCAACACAAACAAGTGTTATTATTAATTCATATCCAAAATATTCTTCTTTAACATTGGACCATTGAGGACTAAGCCATCTAGCTAGCTATGTTGGCAAGCCTTTCTGTGTTGATTAATATATTGTAGGGATGAAGGTGAGATCTTTTTAGAGTTTGTGTGCTAATTGACTCCCAAATGTGATTCCCTTGGTCAAGTTGGATAAAAATGATGAATTGTTTGAGGATTGTGTTGCTACCACTTACTACTAAAAGCTAAAATCAAGATCAACATGAAACCAACTAGTAGAGATTTTCAAACAACTGGTTATGAGGAGTTGATTATGTTACAGAAGGAGAAACCAAATATTGCCAATGATTTTAAGACTTGTATTGTAATATAGGATTCACACTTACATAAGAAACAAATTTTGTGGAACATTCAAAGGGAGAATATCTCACAATCTGGTTAGATTCAAAGTATGCAAGAAATAGTTAAAGAAGAAGAAGCAATAAGGCTTTCCCTAATAAGGGACTTACTGAACAGGTAAGAAATAGCCATGATTCCACTCTCTCTGAGCATGATTTGATAACAAGTGAAAATATAGCTTCAAGATCCTTAAGACCTTATATATACTGCTCTTAGATTGAGTTAGGATCGACTTAAGATGCTTAACTTGGGGAAAATCAAGGTGTAAATGGATTTACAGAGGCTAATTTTTGGATTTTAAAAGGGATTAAAAAAGGAAACCTAAAAGTAAGAAGAAAGCCACATTTTCTCCCAATTGATGTCAATTGTATATTAGAATGTGAAAGGGCTAAATAACCCTCTAAAGAAAAATGCCATGTAAGATTTCCTTACCACTATTAATCCCAATCTAATTGGATTAATGTAAACAAAATTAATAGAGAATAAGTGTATGGAAATCAACTTTCTCAAGGATCCATGGTTGATCATTACTAATCATTAGTTTCACCACTATGATAGATTGGTTATAGCCTATAATTCAAACCAAATTAAGGTTCTTCACACCTATATTATTGTTTACCTCATTCATCTCTTTTTTGAGATTAAAGGTGCCTATTATAAGCCTTATGGCATTCAAGAGGAACGATGAATTAGGTGCCTAAGAAGTTCTTACTAAATTAAATAAACTAAACCACCTAAAATAATCTTAACTATATGAGTTACTAAACCGAAATTCAACCTATAATGATATGCTAATGTTTATGTAAATGAATTAATTTCAATCAATAATATTCAAACACAATAAATGTAAATAAAAAGAGTGAAGGGAAGAGAGGAACACATGAATTTATAGAGGTTTAGCTACCCTAAGGATAGCATACGTCCTCTCCCCACCTACTTGTTAAAAATTATACTAAAACAATCTTACTTAAGGTGAAGAGTAACCTTTATAATATTACTTCTCATGAAGAGAGTGAAAAGAAATCCTTTACAATCTTGTTTACAAGGGTTAAGAGAAACCCATACAATTTTGTTTAATAAGGATCATAAGGAACTTAACAATCTTACTTTAAATAGGTGAAGAGTAACCCTTTATATTCTTCCTTTAAATGGGTGAAAAGTAACTTTTTACAAGACAAAAATTCAACAATTTAATCTTTACAAAACAAATCCTAAACTCATGCTACCTAAGCCTCAATTAAAGCATATATAGCTTAAAAAAAATACTTGATCAAAAGTGATACTGAAAGGGGCTCAAATGCAATCAATGCAATGCTTATGTCTTATATAATCTCTAATGCTTATACATAGCATAAAACAATCCAAATCACATTCAATAATCATAACAACTCAAATCTTGTTTCTTACATGTCAAGAGTAACCTATCATCTCTATTTTAATGGTAAAGAGTAGCCCTTAAATCAACAACGAATGAACATAAATCAATTTCCCTAATTATGTAACCAAAATAGACCTTTAATGATGTTTCAATAAAGCTTATGCAATAAAAATATTTATGTAACTTTTAGAGACAAATAAACAATATAAAAAGTCTCCAAACATCTTAATAGATTATAAACAAGTTAATTTATGCAAAAAAATGAAATTAAAGTATCTAACAATCAAACTAGTTGTATTCTAATAGGAGATTTAATGTTGGGTTTCTATGGACTTAAACGATGCCATTTAAGTCTTATCCCCATTGTTTAAGTCTTGAAAATACAAAAATCACGAAGACGAAATTCAAAAAAATTCCTAACTTCAAATGCAACTTTAATAAATTTTTAAAACATATATCAAGGCCTTTTACATTATAAAAAATATTCAATTAATTAAAAATATAAGAATTAAACTTTATTATGAAAACTTTCAATTCTTAAATAACTTTAAAACTTCTACAAAATTTCCTAAACGTTCCATAATCTAAGATTCAAATCTTGACATGTCTCAAACACATTCAAACATATATGAAAAACATTTAGAGTCATCAATACATTAAAATAATTCATCACACTACCTTTGGATTATGCAATTTTATACTAATATGTCATTCTAAATTAAATCCTAACATGCTAATGCATAAATAAATTCAATCCAATTCTAAAATATTTATGCAAAACCTATATGTAAATATTCATGCAAGTATGATATGCAAATGTTAGAGCCCTTTCAGGCATTGACAAATATCAAGTTTAGGACTACATATCAAGACATTCCTAAACCTATCTAATCTTGATCTTCTTTCTTGATTTTTACTTCAATATTTCAATACTTCAATTCTTATTTTATTATTCATTTTCTTCATTTAGGCTTTTCTATTTTGGACTCCAACACATGTTCTCGTACTCTTACATCAACCTATCTTTCTAATGCATCAAAACTCAAACATTAGTAATAATAATATTTTGTCATCATCAAAACACATAATTAGAACATCCTTTAGTTCAACATCTATCATAACTATTTTCATGTCACTTGTGTGTATGCTTTCAATCGTGACTTTCAAAGAGTCTTATTATAGGGTTCTCTACAAAATTTAAGAGCTACTATGAACTCTACTTAGATCATCTTTGGAGATTTTAATAGCATCATGTACTCATTTGAGGCTAAGGATAATTCAAACCATGAGACTTCAAGGACTGCGTTTTAAAGATAGAGGTGACAGAGCTCAAGATGGAAGGTAATTTTTTTTCTCTTAGACTAATAAACAGAAAGGGAGATGGGTTTTGAGGTAAAAATTAGATAGAGATTTAACTAACACTCATTGTCCTAGTTTCTTGAGAGTAAAGTTTCTAGTCTCTATTAACTCTTTTCTAATTATACACCAATTTTAGTGCAAAATGTCTTTCAATCCCAGATAAATCCTATCTTTCAAGTTTAATAATTTCCTGATGAATAGGTAACGATTTGATCAGGCAATCTTTAAATGATTAACATGTAATGTTTAGGCCCATGAAATGTATATTTGCTTCAAGAAATTGTATAAAGTTAAAGAAGAGTTGAAACTTATGAATAACAATAAAGCAGGAAACAATTATTAGCAGTGTCTAAGGTTTTGGAGGAGCTTACAAGAATTTAGAACCATTTACACTTGTAACCTGAGGATGAACATTTGCACTAAGCTGAAAGATCAACTTTGAACAACTATAATCAAGCCTTGGAGGTACACTACTCCTAAGTCTAAAATCAAATAGTTGTAAGGTAGTGACTAGAACACTAAATTCTTCTATGGCAAAATGCTATTTAGAAAGAATTTCAATAGAGTTATATCATTATGTAGGGAGAATGGATCAAGAGCAACATCACAGGTAGATTTTTTTGAGGAAGCTTTTGACTATTATTAGGCCTATATGGCACCTAATAAGAGGGTGAATTATGTGTTTAAAATTATTTGCCTAATTGATTAAAACTAGATAAATAAAATGCGGAAGCTTAAAACACAGACTTAATTCACTAAAATAAACAATCAATACAATAAAATAAATGTGTAAAAATTAAAGAGATACAGTAGAGAAGTACATCGGATTTATATTAGTTCAGATCTACCCATTTGCTCTTACATCTAGTTCCTAACACTAATGTTGAGATTATTATACTAAAATTAATAAAAAAATACAATGTTTAAGCTTACAATCCTTTTTAAAGGCTCAAGGATAACCTTTTACTTTATTTTTTCTCTAAGGCTAAAGAATAACATCACTAACTCACTAGAAGAAATCAAGAAAACACTTCACTTAATTGTACTTGATAAATCAAATAGGCTTAAAGGATTTATGCACAAAAATAAAGCTTTAATATGCCTCACATAAACTCACAACAAACAAATAAGCCCTTTGGACCACAAAAAACTCAGTTGCCGCTTAATGTCAATATTGTATTCCACTTCTTTATTAATCACATACATAAATCACCTATTTTTACTTAATCAGGTTGAAAAGAGCCCTTGTCCACCGGTAATAATAATTTTATACGAGTTAATGTAAATGACCGTTGTGTAATCTTTCGAATCCTAATATTATCCTTTATACCTTTTAACATTTGTTTGACCTAAGGAAAGGTTCAGTCAACTGAATGTACATATTTTGGTATTTGGTCGACCTATCTTGTCCATTTGATCGATCGATCATCCTTATTCGATTGATATATTTAAATATATCATCTAACCTTAAGCAATTCGATCCTTTAAACAAAACTTTTAATAAATTAAACCCAATTCAAACAAAACCAAAACATACTTCATATTTAAACCAATTCTAAATTATCATTAAAATAGAATTTCTCTAACTTAGGTTATCAA
>JAOXYD010000005.1:13051214-13087319 GCA_028565735.1 Pinacopodium congolense | reverse complement strand
TTTTATGGTTTCATGATGAGGGCTGTAATTAGTGTTTGTGTGTGCATTCTCAAATGTTGTTCAATGTTGTCTTTTATTAATTTTCGTTTAATTACTCTTACTTCATAATAGTGAAATTTTTGTGGTTTTAGGTTAAGCAAAACATGAAAGTGAAGTTGATAAGGGGTAAAATTCTATTTCAAGAAATTTCTGTTAAAAATAAGAAAGTGAGGTAGGTAAAAACTGAACTTTATTTAAAAATTTTATGTTATAAATTTATTTTTGATATATCAACTATAATTATTCTTACGACTTAATGTCATTAAAAGAGTTATTATGTAAATTTAATTTTATAGTAACTTTATTTTTTAGAAGTGGCATTAAAAATTAAGTAAGGAGTGTTCTCGTGATTCTTTTTAAAAAGAAGTTAGAAGTTGTTAGATCTCTAAGTCTAAACTATGGAATCGTGTGAGTGTTAACAAGCTTTCGTTAATGCTTGGCGCAAGTCGGCATGAGAAAGACGTGTTGATGAGGGAATAAGGCAAAGTCTTGATTATGCAAGACGGACTTGTCTATGGACGTACATTAGGGGACCTAGTGCGGATAGGCCTTGGTGACTTGGAAAACACATTAGCAGTAACTTGGTGATTGTGGATGATGTGGCACTTGATGACGTGACAAGATTAACTTAAAGATCACGTGGGATAAGTTATATTACTAAAGGCAACACTTTAAAAATTAGTGTATTATAATAGCTTTTAACAACACTTTTTAAAGTCGTTGCAAAGTTATTGTTGCTTAAACCCCTTTATGTCGTAATGCTACGATTGGTCATTAGCACTGGTAAGCTTGTAGCTTTGAATAATTTGTAATCGATTTGGTGGTAAAGTAATTTTGTACTTATTCTCAATGTTCATGGAATGTTTAAAATGCCGACAGACAACCAAAAATTGTAGGCAATGCTCTTCCCAAGTTGCAATGGCAAATTTTATGAATACAATTATTAGACTCCTAAATCTTGAAAGGCAGAATCATATGTTTTGGTAAACTTTAACTAATGCTCGACCCATGAATTAATACATGGAGGGCGTGTTAATGAGGAAACAAAACAAAGATTTACGAGTAAACGAGCAAAGTGTGGAGCAACAACAAAATCTCAAAGGTAGGTTAAATTTAGCATGTGTTGGTGCACACCAGTAGAAATTTTTGACAAAGCACGAGATTTGAATGTGGGACTAAAAGGGATGATTAGCGCAAAGAAGTAATGCTATAATCGAGAGTGTCATGAAGCAACTTAACTTCAGTGAGCAGGTTGAAAGTAAGCAAAGTTGTAAGGTTTTACATTGACTCAAATTGTTCTTTTACTTAGTCATAAGGCCATTGCACTTTGAGTCAAGTCTGATAGATCATGGCTAACTGACTTAACCATGGGAGTGCATTAGCTAGACTTATATGCAGATAGGCTCAGACTTGGATAAGCATCATACTTTGAAAGGATCATTAATGATGTGCCAAATTAAAGCTTAAAAGTTGTGGGATAAGGTCATTATCATGATCCAAGGATAAGACATATGGGATAAGTATCATGAACCTTTTACAGATAAGGATGTTATCATCTTGTAATCTTATCTAGTTAGTTTGGATAGGTGATAAGATTGTTATGATTATACCTGTCTGGGTAAGGATGTCATTTATTAGTAGATAGAGACAATAATGTTCATCAAGTTCATATATACATATAAATAGCTAATTAGAGCTTAGTCTTCAATTATGATCTAAAATATTTGAGTGGAGAGACATCTCATAAAGAGAATTAAGAGTTTTTTTTAGAAAGTTCTTGTAGGGGCATGGAGTAAAGAGTTATTATTCTATATTGCTTCAAGGAAGAAGTATCTTGACTTCCTTTGATAGCATTTTTGTGAGAGTTATTAAAAGATTGGTGTTACAGTATCTCTTTCTTGTTCTCCTTGATCTCTTTTAGTGCAAACACTTGTGTGTGTATTGTGACTAAATGAAACTCTTAAATATGAGTATGTATAAGGAGTTCAAAAATAGACTGACTTGTTAGTCAAAAATCATGAGAGCAGGTCAAGTTATGCTTTAACAGTTCTAATCTTAGTTGTAACATGAGGACTTTAGCAAATTCAATCAATTTAGGTAGGCCTAAAGGAGTCACCATGACAATTGTTATAAAAATTTGAGAATCAACTGTTGGTGAAAAATGGTTTATGAAAGCAATCTAATAAAAACTATTATTTATCCTTTAACCCTAATGGATGTGAGTTTAGTTCTTTTCATTAAAAAATTTAAAACCTTAATGATGGAGCTTCAAAGAACTAGGAAAGCATTTGAGGAGAAAATAAATGCTCGAGGGGGTGTGAGTTAAAATCTCCTAATACTCAAGAATGCTTTACTTAGGCACAAAATGGGAGTTCATTTGAAAAGTACTTTAATGAAGGTGTAAGTGTCACATGTTTTTTTATGCCAAGTACAATGTCAATTAGGTAAAAAAAATTCTTGAGGGATAGAGCAATACATTGCAATGCCAAAGGTTTCAAACTCAAAGAAGTTTTCAATCATGTTATATACATTGTGGATGATGTAAAGTTAAGATAAAGACCGAGAAAAATCAATAACTTCAGTACAAGTAAACCTTTTGTTAATAATTCGAAGAAGATGAAGGAGTTAACAGACTAGTTCCTCAACAATAACATTTCTTACTTATGAGGGAAGTTTTAAAGCATTTGAAGCAAGAAAGTTCAGTGAGAAAATTTACATCTTTAATGTTAGACGCACAGAACATGTTATAGGACAAGTTATTTAATTTCTTAAGTGACTTACAAGGTTGAGTATAAGAAAAGCTTTGAAGGTAAAGCTTTAAGAATCTCCCTAATACAATAATGATTGCAGATAGCAAAGAGAAGATAAGAGAAACATCTCAACGTAAGTCAAAGAAGTAATCTAAGTGGGAGATTGCTTGCTACATTTTCAAGAGATCATACTTTACTTATGAATGTCTGAAATCGAAGGTAAGTGAGAAGCAAATTAATTCCATGGTCACACAAGATCAAAGAAATAGAGAAGGCTCAATAGAAGAACCTTATCTTAACTTATCTTTATTGCATATAGTGACCCTTAAGAAGGAGTGTCTAAGAAAGAACAAACTCAATGGATTAGGGATATGGTACATGAGTGATGTTGAATCAAGGGAGGTTCCAGTTATTGATTTTAGTGATGAAAAAATATTTTTGTTACTAATGGTTTAATTTTGCATGATTCAAAGATAAGAAATGCAAATTAGATAATAAAACATGGTAAAGATTTAGCAAGAACTAGATTAATGAAGAAAATGATGTTACGGAGTAAGCATTAATGAGAAGATCAAGAACAAAAAATCAAGACAATAAGAAGAAGATTGAATAGTTTAGTTTTGTATTTTTAGTTATAAATATTGTTTTGATCTTCTTAATATTTAAGGGGCTCAACATTTGCATGATCATTTGTATTTAGAAGATTAGTCAAAATACTTAGAGTTTGCATTTAGATTATTTATATAATAGGATTTGGATTAGAGTTTCATATTAGTATAAAGTTTCATAATCAAGAGAAAATTTAGTGAATTATTTTAGAGTAATCCTCTTGATGTGCCAAAGATGTTTTAAAAATTGTTTAAGTTTAACTAGACGTGTTTATGTGTGTTTGAATATGACAGAGTCAAGTTTTTATTGTGAAAATTTGTTTTTGAGAAAATGGAGAAGTTTAGGTAAAGTTTGAAAAGTGTTGGAAAGTGTGTTGGAATGAACCCTTTCTAAGGTTAAGACATATTTTTGGATTCGAGTTTAATTGAAATGCTTTGGTATCCAAAATCACTTTAGAAAAGTTTTAAAACTTGTATAAATTTATTTTTTAAAATGAAAAAAAATATTTCTGGAATTTTGGAAAAAGTTTGGATAACTTTTGAAAAATTTTTAAAGTTGTTTAAAATGAAAAAGTTTCGTAATCAAGGAATATTTTGTGTTTAAGTTTAATTGACATATCTTAGTAGTAGAATCAGTTTTAAAATGATTTCAAAACTTGTGTAAGTTGTCTTTTGAGTGAAAGAAATGATTTTGAAATGTTTGAGCTTGGTTTGAAATTGGTTTTGAAATGAAAAGTTTTAAACGTACTTGAAATTGTATGGATTAATACATTTTGAGTTCTCATATTTAATTAATAAGTATTGATCACCAAAGATAACTTGGGTAATGTTTTTAAACTTCTATAAGTTAATTTTTAGGTATTTGAAAGTGATTAAAAGTGTTTTTTTAGTTTTAAAGTGTTTTCCAGGACTTCAATAGTGGTGTTGTTATTGTAGTTTGATCGTACAGAACAAAAACAGTAATTGTAGAAGGTGCACAATAACACCATTATGGAGTACAGTTTTGGTGTTAATAAACATTATAATGACTAGTTTAATGAATTTTTGATATGTGTAACAACTAGTTTGAGCTACCAACATTGTTTTAAGCTTGGTGTTGGAAGAGTATATGTTTGAGTTGAGATTTGAAAGCTTAATTTTATGGCTTGTTGTCAGGGATAAAGTTGCTAAAATTGAATTTCAATAAAGGGCTACTCTTCACCCTTCATAAAGAAAGATTATGTATTGAAATTCTCTTCACCCATTTGAATAAGATGTTATTGGCTTACTCTTCACTCTCTTTCGAGAATGAAGAACTTGTAAAGGTTCCTCTTTATTAGGTTATATTTGCTATACTACAAGTATACAATTCGTATCTTTGTAGTATAACTAATATCGTTCTCTCGAGGATTGTGATTAGTCACTTAAAAACTTGAATTACACTTTGATTAAGGTAAACAGTAAGATGAACATAGTTGAAAATAAATTAAACTAAAACAAACTAACAATTGAATACTTAAATATATAGCAAAGAACTTGAGATTGACCAATTATAAGTACTTAGGAATTACTTCTATCCTTGTTTTACCTTCCCCTTACCTTATTAATTCAATTATGCTTGACCCTGGATATCTAATAGTTTTAATAACCCTTTCTCAAGGTCTAAACAAGTAATCCTAGTAGGAATAGATAAAAATCGAATTGCAATCTCTTAAAACTCTTCCTAATTATCCTGTTGGATTTAAAGTCCTATAGGTAACTAATAAACAGTTAAGATCTCTTTTCAATTGCCTATTAATTTGATGTTTATAAGTCTATTATTTTATCAATTCTCGTTGCACAATGTAACATAGATATCCTAATTTAATCTCTCGATTTAAATTAGATAATAAGCGCAGTAAACATCACAATACATATATGTATTAAATTAATAACATAAGAGTTTAACTAAAACAGTTTAATAGTAATTCCTAAAATAAACTTAGCAATCCATAACATTAATAAACTCCTTAATATTGAAATGAAACATGCAAAGCCAAAAAAAGAAAATAAGAGAAGAAAATAATTGAATCTTGAGTGTCTTCTTCCCCTTGTCCTTATGCTTTAAATTTTGGAAAACTAAGTTATTTTTAATTTTTTAATGTTTAATCTTGATTTCCTCTTGTTACAACTTCCAATTCTTATTCTTATTTGTCTTTAAATACTTCCTAACCCTTCTAAGGCAGCTTATAAAGTTTCTCACTTGATCTTGTCCAAAGATATCTTCCAAAACCCCAAAAAAGTGTGAATCCCTCTTCTAATAGATTATGGGCATTTCACGATCATAGCCAAAGGTTACATGTTTCTCCAGGCAACAAATGAGCATAATCATGCAAAGTTGCATGATCGTGCCCTATTGTTTCTCTATCTTCTCTTCTAACTTTTCTTCATATGATTTCCTTCTTCAATTCTACACCAAAATACATTAAATAACCTTTCAAAGAAGATCAATCCTTGCCTTAAATCAATAAAAATCAAATTAAACATATATAACATAAATATAAGCCCTAAACACATGATTGCCATCTTCAATACACATAATAACACACTTAAAAACCTAGAAAACACACTCAATTACACACCTATCAACTTTCCCATACTTAAACCTTTGCTTGTTCTTATACAAAATTAAAGACATCAAACAAAATAACAAACAAATGCAATCATGCAACAATGAAACAATGACATAGAATTTAATAGAATTATCTTACCTAAGAACATCAATCATTTAATAATAACTAAATCACTAACTTGCTTTATTTATATTTAAATGTCTTTGAATTGAATATACACTTTAATTAAAATATTGTCACCTTGTTATTGCATTTATAGCACTTGTAAGTATGCATTAAATTTTATTTTCCATTTGAAAGTTAGGTTATCACTAAGAAACCACTCATAAAAATGTCATAACACTATTAAAAAGATTAATGGGATTTCACTTTTCATTTTAGGCATAATACTTTTACATTTACTTTGAACAATCATTAGTCTTTTGTCGCAAAGGTAAACAATTGTTGTAAATGTCCTTTAGTTACTTAACTAGGTTATGTTCTTTTAAACTTAGTTGGAGTGTCATTCTATCCTTTTGATATGAGGGAAAACATTTTTTCAATAATATCTCTTAATTACTCAAATATATCACAACTCATAACTAACTATTAGGTTTATTCTTAAACCCAATTTTTAATAAGGCTAACGGAAACTTATAATCAATTATTATGTACTTTTCCCTTATTTTACTTTATATTTCTAGACTACGTCAATTCTTCCTAATAAATCTGTTACCTACCAAATTAAGTCCAATCCACTATAAGTGCATCTAAACAAGTGTCATAATTGAAAGAATAGATAATACATCTTAATAAATTTGCATATTCAATGGAAAGACATTTAAGATATAAATTTCATAAGTTAATGCTTCTTCACAACCTAAATAATCATGTTCACAACTAAGCTAATTTATTTCAATTATATACAATTGACACACTCACTCACATGCAAGCATTTCACAATGCAACAACATTCAACAAAATGTAAATGAGCAACACAATCAATAGTAATAAAATACTATGTAGATGCAAAGGCGCAAACAAAATGATGATGTAAAGACATATATAACCTCTCCACACTTAGACAAGACACATTGTCCTCAATTTTGAAAGCAACTATTAACTAAATAAACAACAAACACAATGCAATAAACAAGACATAAAAGAGGTAAGGATAAGATATTTTATGGGGATTGTGGTAGGAACAGTGTTGAGGAGGGAACATGTACTCCTTGGACTGTAAATAACTTTAGCAATTTCTTCATGATAGCATTGTTGGCACACTACTTGCTTTAATTAGACCTTTATAGCATCCATGTGGTTTTCTAACCTTTTGTTATTTCCTCTATTGCAGTGAGAACAGTTTCCTAGGCTTCTCCTTCTTTATCAAAATTGTTGGTGGAGGTCTCTTCCTTCCTATTATTGTGATGGGCTAGAAATGGATGGCTACTTTCCTTTCTTGTGCTTAAAGGCAGTTTAAGAATAGGGATCTAGAAGCTCTCTGTTATGATGCTCTAAGATCTCAGCTTAATGTAAATGCATAGCATTAAGATACTTACAAGCAACATGGGGTTATTCTATCCATATTCACATCAAAATGTTGAGCTAAAGAAGTTATTATAAAGCCCATTCCTAAGTTGTTTCTCTTTTTGGTAATATAACTAACGAAGGTATGAAAAATGTGGTATGATTTGCAATTTTAACCTGGTTATCCATACACCATAAGAAAAGTAAATCTTTAGTAGAACACTTGTTACTTTAACTTTTATTAAAAACATGGCATACGAATTTATATAGCAATAAATGTTTTGGACCTCTAATGAGAGTGTTAGGTGCATTATGCAAATTAAACTCTTCTAATATAATGAGTTCCAATATTTTTTAGGATTAAAATTTTGATGAGTATCATAATTTTTGGACTTGGGGAAACCAAATATGTCAAGCAAAATAGTATGGTCTAACCTGTATAGATCCCCTTTCAACCTAAACTAGAATTCATCCATTTTTTTCATATAATATTGGAGGGTAGAAAAAAAAATTAAAAAGTTCATTCATGATTAATTGTAAAATTACAATGTATGAATGTTTTCCATCATATTTTTATACTCAGTTCCTCCACCTTTTTCTTGAGGACTAATTTTGCTTAAATTCTAAAATCAAAGTACTTTGATGCAATAATGGGTTTAACTTTAAGAATTAGAAATTTCTCACCTTTATCTTGGATGAAGATGGGAAAAAAGGGCTCCATAATTCACTAATAAATCTATTTCAACTTCTCCAGAAACCTTAGTTTTCCCTTTGGGTTCAAATATTCTCTTGGGTGTTTGCTTTGCTTTTAGTGCCATGGTTGGCCTAAATACTTACAAAAATCAATAAGAGAGAGAAAGACAAACATGTAGAAATGAAAGTTGTCAAGAAATTATTAAAAAAATATTGGTTTTATGTTAAACATGGAAATCTTAATGAAACAAAAAAATGAAAGAAAAGTGAAAGAAATCACAATATTTCGTTGAAAAATGTAGGAAAATAGGCAAGACGAAGTGAGAGGGTTAGCTATAGAGAGAGAAGTTGAAGGGAAACAAAAAAGGAGAGAGGACAATATGAGAGGATCTAGGGTTTAAAAAAAGGGATTTTAAGTGAGTTGTCTCACTAGCACGATTGTGTAGGTGCATAATCATGACAAGGGGATACTAGTTTCTAGGAAACGATTGTGCAATTTTGCACGATCATGACAATTTTTTCTAGAATTTTAGGTGCATGATCGTGCAAAGTGAGTTCTAGACTTGCATAATTGTACCCATCTTATTTTGCTCTTGTCTCATTTCCTTCACTTGTTTTGTGCTTTCTAAGGGATGGACATCCACCAAAAATATAATTAAACATTAAACTTTTATTTGAATGATTAACATCAAGAAATCTATAAAGGAAACATTCATAAATAATTTAAAGATTAAAATTGCAACAAACAATCACATGAATTTATAAAAGGAAACTATCTAAGAATATAACATGTTAAATTTAAGATCACTAACCTGACCATTCCTCAATCTAAGAATTATCAAGCAAAGGAAAGGAAAGAGACTACTTTCCTTTCTTGTGAGAGAACTCCTCCAAAGTATGGCTTGCATCTATGCCCATTAATCTTGAATATTTTCCCTTTTTATTTGCTAACTCTAATGCTGGATGCTTGCATACTTAGAAAACTTGTAAAGGATCATTCTAATGGGACTTAAGCTTACTTAGAAACAATTTTCAATCTCAAATAAAATAGAAATACTAAGTCTTTAACCTTGAAACCCTTCTTCTTGATGTAAGGATCATGTCATATCTTCACTCTTTCCTTATATAACTTGTAATTCTCACAAGCATCAAATCTTAATTCCTCCAATTCACTGAGTTAATTTTCCAATAAAACTTTAATGCCTTGATGGCCCAAGGCATTGTTCCTATAGCTATCTTGAATGCAACTCGATATGCCTACAAGGCATCATCTAGTTTAAATGCTCAATCTTTTCTCAAACGATTCATTATTTTCTCCTAAATTCTCTTCAATTCTCTATTGACAACCTCCACTTAACCACTTTTAAGTAGATGATAAGGTGTGGCCACTTTATGGTAGACTCTATATCTCTTGAGAAGTGCTTCAAAGGGCTTATTACAGAAGTGTTCTTCTTCATCACTTATAATTATCCTTAGGACTCTAAATTGATTAAAGATTCTTTTGATGAATCTTTTTACCATTTTACTATCATTAGTTTGAGTTACTATCACTTCATCCCATCTTGATACATAATCCACATTAACTAGAATGTAGATAATTCTAAGAGTGGATGGAAAGGGTTCCATTAAGTCTAGCTCCCATACATTAAAATTTCTACATTCAAGATGTTAGAGAGAGGCATCTCATATCTCTTCGAAATGTTCCTAACTCTTTAGAATCTACCGCACTTTATCACATATTCATGAGAATCCTTAAATAAGTTGGACCAATAAAATCCATACTCTAACACTCAAACGACTATATTGCATGCTCATGATGAATTATATAAGATTAATTATAATAATGAGTTAATATGTCAAATGTCTCATCCTTTAGAACACACTTACAAATTAATCTATTAGCACAAATTATATATAGTATAGGTTCTTCCACAAGTAGTGTGTACACTCCTATAAAAATCTATTCTTTTGTTGATAAGACATGTTAAGGGGAAGGATACCACCTTCAATGTATTTTTCTATATCAATAAAACATAGAATGAATAAGTAGTTTACCAACATCAAGGATTCATTAGAAAATTGCTCCTTAAGTTTGTCTCCTTGCTGCACCTCCCCTCTTTTAAGATGCGATAAGTGGTCAGTCACTAAATTCCCCACTCTTTTCTTGTCTCTAATCTCAATATCAAATTCTTGTAGAAGTAATACCCAATGGATAAGTCTTAGCCTTTCATCTTTCTTAATGAAGAGATATATCAACATTGTATGATTTGTATAAAAAAAAATAATTTTGAGCCTAAAAGATAAGAACAAAATTTTTCACATGAAAATACTACTGCTAGCAACTCCTTTTCAGTTATAGTTTAATTCAGTTGTGCTCTATCCAAGGTCTTGCTTGCATTGTATAAGGCAAGTAACCTCTTTTCCTTCTGTTATCCTAACAAACATCATATTGTTTGGTGCTAGCATCATACATGATCTCGAATAATAAGGATTAATTTCGTGATATCAAGATAGGAACTGAAATGAGTGCCTCCTTTAACATATCAAAAGCACTGTTATGGGTTAAATTTATAGTATTTTTTAGATGTTATTTGATGTTAATTTAACCATATTTTAGTGTTTAAATGTTCAATTTATGTGTTATTATGTTTACTATACATGATAGAACTTAAAGATGGAGATTGGAGTAAAAATATGGAAGTTTTTTCAAAATTCAAACTAAAAGTCAGCTTACAACGGCGAGTTCCCAGGGTGTTGTGATAAATAGTACCTAAGATGTTACTAATTAAACATATCAGCCTCAAATCTCCAAAATTGCGACTTGGGCATGCTCTTTTTATCTGCAAGTGTAAGTGGGAGGCTGTAGGAGCTATCAAAATAGAAAACAATAATAAAAATAAAAAATATATAAGAATTCATATCTGAATTCTAGAGGGAAAGAATTGTTCTTCCTTCTCTCTTAGTTTTTCTTAGAGTTTCTTAGCTTCAAACACTTGTAATTCGAGTTATATTATGAGTTTTAAGTTTTTGCCTATTTAAGAACTTTTCTAAGACATATATCTTTGTTTCTAAACCATCTTAGGGGGTTTCTAAACTCATATTAATATTGTATTTTCTCTATTTTTAAGATTAATCAAAGTTCTTGTTCTTATGATCATATTCTTGAATGTTTTCTGCAAGATCTTATGGAATCTAAAGCTGTGTTGATATCCAGATCATGTTAAGGAGTTCAAGACTTGTCCATAAGCTTTCTAAACATATTTTGTAACTTCTAAACTACTTCATTCAGCTTATATTTGTAGATCTATCAAAGTATATGGCTTAAGAAGCATGCTTTGTATGCTTTGATGATTATGTGTGGTTAAATCCATTTTCTAGCTTAGGATTGGTGTTCTAATGTTTTAATAGAGCTTGAATGGATGTATTAAGGTCTGATTTTGTTTATTAAAGATCTTAAAGTTCTGATTTTGGGTTGATCATTTAAGATTAGAGTGAAAGATAATCTAAGACTTGAGAAATCAACTTAAGTTATTGGAAAAATCAATAAACAGCACAAATCAATCAATGAATGACCAAATTTTAGTTATTTGTGAGAGTTAGAGAACTAAGACCACAAATCCAAAAATGAACTTCTTGAAATTAAAGCCCATTGACTAGATTTAAAGCATAACCCAACTTTAAACTAAGTTTAATGGAGAAAAGACATAAGTCTTAATTGTAGCTTTCTCTTGAATTAGGGAAGGAACTCTAATCCAACCTTTAAATTTTTTTAAAGCTTAATTAATTCATTAATTACCTAATCCTTAGCTGGATTCTACAATTTGATAATTTTCAGTATGTTAGAAATAATTTTATAATTCGAAATTGCAAGGTTTGAAGCATAGTAGGATAGTTTAGTGTTTTTCATCTATTTAATAAATTAATTTGGAATTCTGTAGAAAATTATAATTTGATTGACTTAGTACTTATATCATATAAACTTCCTCGTGAGATCAATACTCGGAGTCTTAAATATACTCCACTTTATTACTTGATTGGACTAGTACGCTTGTCGAAAAGTTGGTCTCGAATTAATTGTTAATTGTGCGTTAAAAGATAGATTAATTTGAGCTAATTTTATATGTGGCCAACCATAATCAAGCACCCAAAAAATTAGCATCAAAATAAAAGGGTACACTTTAACTAACAAATTTGTAATAGGTCCAAAGAAAAGAGAAAAATCCTTTATGAAACAGTGATAAAACCTTGCATGTCCCAAGAATTCTTAGACACCTTTACATTATTAGGTGGTAAGAGCTTCTCAATAACTTCCATTTAACACTATCCACTTGTTTATCATTGCATGATATCTTGTGTCCCAAAACTATGTCCTCATGTAACATAAAGTGACATTTCTTCCAATTAAAATAAGGTGTGATTCCTCACACTTTTGAAGAACTCTATCCAAGTTTGTCAAACAATGCTCGAAAGAGTCTTCAAAGACCAAAAAATCATTCATGAAAACTTCCATAAAACCTTCAATCATGTTTACAAATGTAATCACCATGCATCTTTGAAAAGTTGCTGGCTTATTACAAAGTTTAAAATGCATTCGTCTATAAGTGAAGGTTCCATAAGGACATATAAAGGTTGTCTTCTCTTGATCTTCTAGATAAATAAAAATACCCTGAATAACCATCAAGGAAACAATATAACATATGTCTAGCCAGTCCAACCACTCACTTAATCATTTAGTACATAAAAGATAAAGGAAAGTAACCCTTCTCAGTCACCATATTGAGCTTCTTATAAATATACATATCTTTTAACCTGTGAATATTCTAGTAGAAATTAACTCTTTATCACTCTCTATCAGTATCATTCCCCCTTTCTTAGGTACATGTTATATTGGGCTTACCCATTCACTATCTGAAATAGGGTAAATAATTCCTACATCCAAGAGCTTTACTACCTCCTTCTTGACCTTCTCTTTCATATAAAGGTTCAATCTTATTCCTCTCTCCCTTACTATTTTATATCCCTTTTCAAGATTGATCCTATGCATCAGTACATTGGGACTTATTCCTCTTACATCTAAAATTTATCATCTTGTGGCTCTCATCCTCCTTCTACTTGTTCCAACCATCTTATTTTCTTATTTTAAATTTAATTAGTTTGAGATGATAATAGATAGGGTTTGCCCCTTATCTAGAAAGGTATATCTAAGATGTTTGGGTAAAGGTTTTAGCTATAAGATGGGTGGTTTTTCAATGAAGGTGGAATAGGTGCTTCTATTCTCACTAAAGGCTCTTGTTTCAGTTTTTCACCCAACTCCCCCTCCTTCTTAACTTCTTTATCATCTTTTGCCTATACTTCTTCATCACAATATTCCACTTGCCCCTCCACACTTTTGATTACATCTACCTTTATATAAGCACCGCCCTCTATTAGACTTTTAAGTGCCTTACTTATGCTAAATTTGACATGTTTATCACCAATCCGAATCACTAGCTTCTCGTCATAGATATCTACCAATTCTCTTTCTATATTTATGAATGAGCTATCAAGGACTAATGGAAATTTCATAATCTATCAAAAATCCAACACCACAAATCCATCGAAATGATGAATTTGTCCACCTTGACTAGTACATCTTCCATTACACCAAATGACTTATTGAATGATTGGTCTGCCAATTGGATAAGCATAGATATTGGCTCAATATCTCCTAACTCCAATTTCTTCAAAATTGAAAAAGGAATAAGAATAATACTTACACCTAAGCCATATAAGCATTGGAAATTTTAAGATTACCAATTGTACAAGGGATAGTAAAACTCCCTAAATCTTGTAATTTTGATGCATATGAGTGGTAATAATCAAGTTGCAATGCTCTGTCAATGAGATTGGTTGTCCTCCTAAGTCCACTTGTTATTCAGGATGTCGTTAAGGAACTTTACTTACTTGGGTAACGACACATAAGGTTTCTCTTCATTCTTCTCCTCATTTTTTTAGCTCGTTTCCTTGTGGGTTTTGACCTTCTTCTCAATTAATTATTCTAATTCTTTCCCACTTCCAAGTGTAATTGCCTTTAAATGATCCTCTAAATTGAATTTTGTTTTGGTTGGGAGATTTCTCAAACTTCTTGTTGACAATACATTAGAAAGTTGCACCACCTGAACCTCCAAATTATGGATGGAAGAGGGATGGTTCTTTACAATCTAATCGTACATAGCTTCATCCCCTTTTGACTTTCATTTTAGCTTGTGAACCTGGAGTTTACCACGTCCATCAATTTATCCATCTTTGATTCCAATGATTCAAGAATATGTTTCTGAAATCTTAGTAAGCCTTGTGCTATCATATGACTACTTACATTGTTAAACTAAGAAAATTTCAGAGATTTCTTGCACCTTGACTTATAAATGTTTGAATATAGATCATTACCAAATCTTCCTTTTTGTATCCTCATATAATTCACTTGCTCCATACTGTTGCTATCTATTAAAAAGCAATTAGTTGGCATGTGTCCTTCTTGCCTGCATAATTCACACCTATTGTGCATCGCCTTTAATATACTTGAGGAGGTGGTTTATAGGCTATTTTTTTATTTGTAAGGTTTATTATTTGAGCTTGTGGTTTTTTCATTTAATTTATAGTAAACACCCCTTTAATCCTTAAATTTTGGTTATTTCCTACCCTCTGTTGTCTAAAGAAAACTATTATTCGCCATCTTTTCTAAGAAGTCATGTGCAACATCTATTATCTTCCTCATCAACAAACCTTTGGCAGCATTAATGGTCCCTTTTATACTTGGATTGACCCTATTATAGAAAGTTTGCAATAAAAACTCCATAGGCAAATTGTGATATGGATGACTCATTTTTAACTCGTTGAATCTCTCTCATACTTCTTACAAATACTCTCCATCTTTTTGTTAGAAAAATGTGATTCCCTTAATGATCCTCATAATCTCTATTAAGGGAAAAATATTTTGCTAAAAATTCTTGCACCCACTGTCCTATATTGTAACATTCTTCGGATTGAGATAGTTTAACCATGTCATAGCTCTATCCTTCAACATGAACAGGATTAGCCTCATCTTTACTATATCCTCTAAAAACCCTTTGTATCTAAACATATTGCATATCTCTAGAAAATGGGTTAGGTGAACATTGGGATCTTCTTTTGCCAATCCATAAAACTATACACTAGTTTGTAGCATATTCGATAAAGCTATTTTTATCTCAAAATTATTGGGCTAGATGGGAGGTCTAGTGATGCTTTATTGATTGGTGTTAAATCTTCGCCTTATAAAATCCATGAGGTCCTTTGCTACCCTCTTTGGTTTCCTTCATCCACAATTGTTTTTTCTATTACTTCTTGGCACTTTTCTCTTTGAATCTCCCTCTTGCTTTGTGATATTAGAAATGTTTGCATCTATAAACTTACTAAATATCTTTGTGATTCTTGTGGTCATGAACCGATAATTACACAAGTAAAAGTATCAAATTCCTTAAATCAAAATAATTCAAATTGAATAAGATACTAAAACAACAATATCAAGCAATAGTGCCAAAAACCTTTTTCTGTTATGTGTGCTATATCGAAAATATACTTTGTAGTATAAATAATATTGTTCCCTTAAGGTTTTTGATTAGTCACTAATAGGGATGCATTTTATGGTATTTGGATATGTGTTTTATGTGATTTTCAAGGGTTATTTAAGTCTTAAAAAATGATGTTTCACACCAAAATAAAGGGTAAACTTTTCTATTCACGTCCAATTCATTCCTAACCCTAATGAGGACATATAAAAGGAAGATTTGAGCCATTTTTCAGTAGTTTCAGCCCCCACTTAGGGTAGCCTTCATTTTTTTATATTTTCCTCAGGTTTTCATGCTCTTTTCTTCTAGTTTCATGTTTTTTCATTAGATTAAGTTGTTTAGCTGCTGAACTTTAGTTTTATTTATATTTTCTCTTTTTCTTTATCATTTTCATATGCATTTTGTTTAGATTTTATTGAATAGTGTTAAACCTTTATTTAATATTAATATAATATTATTTCTCTTAATTTCAGCCTTGTTCTCTTTATTTCCTTTATGTCTTTTGCATTTTATCTTTTGTCTATTTAATTGTAGTTTATATTGTTGTTAATTTTAATATGTTAGTTTGGTATTCTTTAGGTTTGATGACTTATAATTGTGATAATTGAATTGGGTCTTTAATGAGTTTTATGTTTTTATGCTAGGATTAATTTAAAACTTTGTTTAAATGTCATGAATTAAGGATTATGGGTAGGATTGGTCATCTTATTTATGATTTCTAGTTCAATTGTTAGGTTTGAACTTTTGATTCGTAATTGTCATTAGCGATTACCATAAGTAGTGATATGCTAATTGAGTTTGTAATTGAGACTTAATAAACTTAGCGTATAGTTTTAATTTTCTAGAATTTAATTTTCTAAGTTACATAATCGAGCTTGTGCAAATATGGCTTAGGTTAGTCGTTCTCTAGTGCTTACTGTTGTTGCACTAAATCTAAAGAACTTGTTCTATGTTGTTGTATAGCTATGGGTATTTTTAGAGCTTAATGGATTTATCTAAAATTGGAGGAACTTACAAGAGCTTGTTTATGTTATAAGCTAACATCTTAGGTATAGCACAATTTATATTTTCAATAATTGATTGTAATTCATGAATCTGGATAATATCTTATGCCTATATTTTCCTCTTTGTTATTTATTTCTTCTTATTTGCTTTCTTGTTTTATTCATTTTAATTTTGTTAATTGTCTTTGTGTTTATTTAAATTCTATCGCATCCATGTTTCTTTTTATTTTTTTAACATTAGAAATAGGTAAAAAAACACAACTAGTTCTCTGTAGAATCGACCCTAACTTGCCTTACTATATAGTTAGTTAGGTTAGTTAGATATTTATTATTTGATAACTCACAAAAAGCTCCACCAAACGTAACAACTTAAATTCCACTTTGATTAAGGCAAACAGTAAGATGAACGTAGCTAAAAATAAACTATACTAAAACAAACTAACGATTAAACAATTAAGTATATAGCAGTGAACTTGAGATTAACTAATGATAAACACTTAAGAATGGCTTCTATCCTTATTTTTCCTTCCCCTTACCTTACTGATTTAATTATTCTTGATCCTAGATATCCAATAGTTTTGTCACCCTCTCTCGAGATCTAACTAAGCTATCCTAATCCCAGTTTAGATAGAAATTGAGTTGCAATCGCTCAATCTCTCAAAACTCTTTCTATAGGTAACTAATAAACATTTAAGATCTCTCTTCAATTGACTATTAATTTGATGTTTATAAGTTTATTATAGTACTAACTTTCGTTACACAACATAACGCAGATATATCTCTCAATTTAAACTTAAGAATAGGCATAATAAACATAACAAAATATAGATGCATTAAATTAATAAGATGAGAGTTTTAAAAAAATCAAGAGTAATTACTAAAATAAACTTAGCAATCCATACTGTCACTTAACTCCCTAATATTCAAAGTAAACATACAAAAGAAAAGAAATAAAAGAGAAGAAAAGAATTGAATCTTGATTGTCTTCTTCCTCTTTCCCTTATGTTGTAAATTCTAGAAAATTGGAATGTTCTTGAGTTCTTGATGATTGACCCTGATTTGCTCTTGTTCCAACCACCAATTCTTGTTTTTCTTTGTCATTAAACACTTCTAAACACTTTTAAAGTGGCTTTTAAGATTTCCCACTTGATCATGTGCCAAAGATAGCTTCCAAAACCTCAAAAACGTTTGTTGCATTTTTTTATAAGCAAAAGGTAAGCACAATCATGATTGTGCCCTATTGTTTCTCTAGCTTCTCTTCCAACTTTTCTTCATATGACTTCTTACTTAAATTCCATGTCAAAGTACGTCAAATAATGTCTCAAATAAAATCAATCCTTGCCCTAAATCAACAACAATAAAAAAAAACACATAAAAAGTCAATAACATAAATCTAAGCCCTAAACACATGATAACACACTCAACAACCTGGAAAACACACTCAATTAGATACCTATTTCTTTTCACCATAAAGAAGATCTGGTATAATGAAAATCCAAAGTGATTAATAGTGGACATAGGTTTTTTTTTTTTTGAAAAATCAAAGTGAATTAATGAATATTAGTTAATGCCTAAAGGATCAAACCTCAATAATACAAACTATATAAAAGGAGCCAACCACATTAGCTTAAAGACAAAAACCATTAACAATCATGAGACCTTCCTTTAATACAACTAAACTGGTAGATAACCAGGTCAAGAGCGAGACTATCTATCTTATCAACATACTCAATCTGCATCCATAATTCTAATATTAATCTTCCATCTAGACAATATGGATGCACTATACTTCAGTTGAAGATTATGAGCTAAAATTTGCACTCTAATAGTATTGATCAACTGTTGTAAGATGCTTCCCTCAATTCTTTTCACATTTTTGAAAATTCTTGAACACTATAAAGCTTTAAGATATGCATCCAATTAGTTGTAGAGAATTTACAATAGAAAAAAAAGTGAATTAGACTCATTTTTCCCACCATATAATGAATATATTAGATTCTCTTCAAACCTAAGTAATCTATTTGTTTCCCATAAATTTTCTTTTAGTGATAGCCATAGGATAAATGATGCCTAAGGAGATGCTTGAGAGAAACACACTAGTTTCCACCCGTTCACTTTAGTGGCGTGACTTTTTAACCTCTCACTACAAGATGAATTAGTGTACTTATTAGAGGATAGGAAAGTCTAAAGGATTTGATCTCTCTATTAGGATAGATCACAAAGCTATGAAAAAAAACTGAGTTAGATTTAGATCAGGGACTTGTTTTAATATGGGCCTATAAGAACTCAGTGCTTCCTCTACCTTACTATTGCTTGGTACTATGTATTTAAGGGATCGAGCCTCCTACACATCGCATAATGGTTCATGACATAATCACTGGTCATGCCAAAAAGATGTTTGCTTTCCATTGCCAATGCTGCTAGAGAACTAGTACTTTTCTTACTCCCTTATCCTTAACACATTTATCATTGATCATAAAGAACTAATACCAAGTCTGATGCTGCAAAAGGATCCTTGGCTAAGTAACGGTAATACACCCATCTACCACATAATGCCTCTTTAAGTACTAAAATCCTCCAAGTTCTCTTCACTATAAGCATTCTATTAGTGTTTTTTATTAGGTGCATCCCTAATCCTCCCTCCTCTTTAGGTAAACAACTTCATACCACTTAACCTTAGCTTTAGCTTTCACTATAGGTTCCTAAACCATAAAAACCTCTTCATCATCTACTCTAATGGCTTAATTATATTAAGAGGTAAGAATATGTGCGTTTTCCAATAGTTACGCAAGCTATCTATTACAGCCTTGATGAGTTGCAGCCTCCCTAAACAAGCAATCCTTCTTTAAGCCTTCTCCAAGAGGGGATAAAGGTGAAGGGAAATAAGTCTCGTGACAAAGATAGGGACTCTTAGGTAAGTTAAGATAGCTCACTCAAGGAATGGGAGTCAACTTTAGAGAAAAGAATAAAGTCATCGACAAAAGAAATGTTACACAACTTTAACTTATTGTATTTGGAATGAAATTTTAACTTTCAATCAAAACTGATTGAATGTTTAACCAGCATAATCAATACTTCCATTATAAAAGTGAAGAGGTAAGGAGATAATGGATCTCCTTGCCTCAAACTTCTTGCACTTGTAATCACTTCTATGGACCCTCCTTTAATAAGTATACAATAGTAGACTATAGTTATGCATTGTTTAATCCAAAGAACAAATTGATTAAGAAACCCAAATTTCCTAGGTGCTTGATGAAAAAAAGTTTAATTCAATAGCATCATATGCCTTATTAAAATCTACCTTGATTACATAATCCTTGCTAGATGTTTTCTTCCTATAAGACTTGAATAATTCTTTAGCCAACAATATATTATCCCCTATATATCTCCCTTGGATGATGGGACCTTCCGAGGGGTCTATAAATCTTGCAATAACTTCTTTAAGCCTGTCAACTAGCAATTTAGAGAATAATTTATACATAATATTTTAGCAAGAGCTAGGTATGAACTCCTTTAAAGAGCTTGGTGCTGCCTTTTTGGGAACTAAATAGATAAAGGTCTTGTTAAGTTCTCTTAGCATTCTTCCATGGGTGAAAAACACCGAGGTATCCTCTAATATGACTTGCTTAGTGAACTACCAAGTCTTTTGGAAAAACAAAGCATTAAGGCCATCTAACCTTGGTGTTTTTTTTTAGCAGAAATAATGAATTTTCTATTTCCATCTTTGTGAAAGGTCTAGTCAATAGATCACTCTCTTAAAGGGATATTTGGTATGAAATAAAGAAACTCAATGTAGAAGTTGATGAAGGTGAGTCAATGGAAGAAGTATAGAGATCAAAGAAGTAAGCTACGACCTACTAATATAACTCCTATAAGGACTAAGCATAGGTACCATCTGCCCTTTTTAGAGAAGTTATTCTCTTGCGGTTACTTCTAGAAATAACTGGGTTATGGAAGAACTTAGTATTTCTATCACCCTCCTTCATCCATTGAATTCTTAATCTTTATTTAAGGATTGAATGATGATAGTTTAATGCTTGATTATACTTTAAGATTGCACAATTTTCAATAATGAGTTGTTCATTCCCACGATATTTCTATAGCTCTAATTGTATCTTATTTAAATCCTCTCTTAATTTATAGATAAACTTTGCTATGTCGCTGAAGTCCCTTACTGTTGGCCCTATATGGCACCTAAGAGGGGGCAAATTAGGTTCTTAAAATTTTCTTCTATGTTACTAAACCTAAATCTTTCATAAATTTAATTAAAAGCGGAAGCTAAACAATTATTAATTAATTGAATTAAATAGTAAATAGAAAATATAATATAAATATATAAAAATAAAAGAGAAAAAGGAAGAAGAGACACAACCAATTTATTCTAGTTCGGAACAATCCACTTACCCTACATCCAGTCCCCAATACCACTGTCGAGATTTTTATTCTTATTGCAATCAAATCAAATACAACGTTACAAGTACAATCCTTTTTCAAGGCTCAAAGATAACATTTCACTCCCTTTTCTAAGGCTAAGGAATAACCTATCACTTTTTTTTTAATGCTAAAAAATAACCCCATAACACTCTTCTTTTTATGGTTTAAGAATAACCCTACAACACTCTTCTTTTTATGGCTTAAGAATATCACAAATGCACAAATTGATTTCCCACAACCACCCTTCTCACAACAACACCTTACAAAATATTAATCTTGACTCACAAAGGTGTTTAGGTGTTCACAAAAAATCTTATATATGAAATACAACACAAAATATGCAACTATACTCACAAACAACCCTAAGTAAGCTCAAATCACTTGTATAATACTTTCACTATCTTTCTCGTATCATAAAACAGACCAATAACACATATTTATACCCATATTGAGGCCTTATAGTCATTTATAACCATTGCCCAATGTTATAATTCATTAAAAGATTTATCCGTTGTAAAATATGCCCGTTACAAAGTTATCGTTGCGTATCCAGCATGTTCGGTCGATCGAATGGGTCCTTCAATCGACCTATCTCTATTTGGTCAACTGTTGGCTTGCATTCACTTAACCAATTACCCATATTTGGTCGGATTTTGGTCATTCAATCGACTAATGGTTCTCATTCAGTCGACCAATACCTATGTTGATAGCTTGCAGCACTATGCAATGTTTTCACCATATCTTCTTCATTCAATTGCCATGACATTTGGTCATTCATTAAATTGCCATAAATTTTGGTAGGTAACTTCTCGACACATTTTTCTAACATCCTATAAAATTTCATAGCATTTGGATCTCTAAAAGTATACTTACGTCCTTTCCCAAATTAGTTGTGCCAATTTTGGAGCTCAACTAAGCTTGTTCAATAATCTAACTTCTAAACTTTAAACATTAATCAATCTATGCAAAACCAATTCCATTCAGTTATTAACTTAATTCAACATATTTTAACACAAACAAAACAATACTAATCAAATCTTAACACATTTTATACAATTATACAAATTTAACACAATCAATTCATCAAGTTTACCAAATTTCCTAAACACAATAATCTAAACAATTTCATTCAGTTTATCTACATACTTAATCAATTCACACAATTTCAATTTACATAACCTTTATCTAAAACATTATTCCATGACTTACATAAGTCATACAAATTTCACTGAATTACCAACTTAATTGCTTATTTATCACATACACTCCAAATATTAAACAAACACAGTAAACTCTACCAATATATTAGTAGAAATACTTTGTCATTATAAAAACAAAGGTGGAACCAACCTTTGGTTCAACATTTTCATTAAGCTCCTTTAATTCCTGCTTAAAATTTTGAAGCTTCCTGATACAGATATATTGCTTATAGCCCTGGATATTGAAACTAATAGCTCTAGACACAACAACTTCATTGAAACCCTCAAGGTTAACAAGGTAGTTATTAAACCTATAGGGGTAAGATCTTCTTATTGAGACTATGAAGTTGTGAAGAAACAAAGGATTGTGATCTAAGGTTCGATGATTCAATACAGTCACAAAACTTTCAGGATATTCAACTAACCACTTCTCATTGACAAAAGCCCTATCTATTTTTTTCCTTATAAACAACCCTTCATTTTGATTATTAGACCAAGTACAGAAGTTACCTTGCATCCTCAAATCAGTAACAATAATATTACTCACACATTCTCCAAAGTCAGGAGAGTAATTTCTCTTGTTTGCATTCACTTCAGTCTTAGATGGATAGATGGTACTATTAAAATCTCCAATAATTAAGGCAAGGCAAGTCTATGACAGATTCCAAGTTAACCAATCCTTTCCATAAGGAATTTCTCATAAAAGCCAGGTTACGTACATATACAAAAATAACACATATATCTTTATTAATGCTACGAATTTTACCTTTAAAAGCATGAATTGATCAGTTAAAAAGGTTTGCATAACTTGAATCAATCCTAAGTTATAATCGATCACAATACTTCCAAAATGGTGTTGTATATGGTTGGTGATACTATTCTAATGTTTAAGGAAGAAATAAGGCCTTTGACACTTATTCATCAATAGTTTAGTTTCTAACAAACCAACTAAACATAGCTTATAACTCCTTATTTGGCCTAGCATAGCTTGTTGTTTGATGGAGCTATTAAGCCCTCTTACATTCCAAGATAAAATTGACATTAGTAAGCTAGAAGAGCACCCCTCTTCCTTCTCCTAGACTTCCTTTCAACATTAAATTTCCACTTACAAGCCCTAGAAGAGGAATCCTCATCCTATATAAAAACTACTATCACCAATTTAATTAGCACTATAGATGGATTTACTTCTCCCACATCGTTAATGTTCCCTCATCCCCTACAAAATCTTGACTGTTAGCAAAAACCATCACCGTAGTAGACTTATCTAATACTTTCTACTATAACTCCTCCACCTCTATCCTACACACACTGTTTAAGGGTATTCCACTCCTTCCCCTAATTCATTTGTTGCATCCTCTCTATTTGCAACATTAAATAGTATGTTCTTACTTAAAATAAGACCAAGCATTACTATCTTAATAGTAGTAACATATAGGCTTAAAATACCCTTGTCACCAGTTCCCTCCTTTTGCAGACCACAACGTGTTTATTCTCCCTACACCTAGAATTTTACTTAGTCTTTAAATTCCCTTTCCTTTTATTGTGTTATTGACCTTCATCATTGCCTATAATCGCCATACCACCATTAATCCCTTTTCCCTCTAATGAGCAATTACAGTTTGTCATCAAGTCCCTCTCAACTTCATCAACCATTGCCAAGGCCTTAAAGTTATTTGAAGTCTCCATATTATGACCTAAGGAAGGAGAATGATCCATTTCCAAATTACTAGTCTCTTCAGTCCTCTCCTCAAAAATTTTAAGAGATATCACAATCTAAGTACCACCCTTGTTTCCAAGATTAACTAGCTCCTAGTTCTCTCCAGTTTGGAAATGCCCACTAATTGGCTTCTAAACTTTGGATACATTAAGGTGTAGTTTCTAATCATAAGTAATAAGGGCCACATCGCCACATCTTCAGTCATCTTTCAACACTTATTCAACCTTTATAAAGGAAAGCCATTATATAAAGGGCTATGGATGTTAACTAGGACACAAAATCTAGTAAAAGATATTCTATTTATAGGAACAGTAAATTCATAGAGGAACACCAACATAACTAGCCAAATGACTTAGTCACTCCGTGATCTAATACTTTAAAAGGACATTGTAAATATTAATCCAAAGGGGTCCTGTTTAAGCTTCATGTCTCCTATTCTAATGCATAGTTTCCAAATTTGAATAAAAAGAGGTATGTCATTAATGTGTCTAGATCCCAACTCCATAATCCTCATAACTTAAGAGTGAGTCCCAAACTTGAATAGAAACAAGTTGTCTTTAGAAAATAATAATTCAAAGATTACATAAGTCTTCCAATTATGTATAGCCCAGCAATAAACCAAAGGGAAGGGAAGTCTTTTACCTAAGAAAAATCCAATAATGGCCTATTGTCACTTTAAAGCTCCTTCCCTCAAAGCTTGCACAAATGAAGCAATCACATATCTTCCATTTATGGAAGATGGCAAGAAAAAGAATACCTTGATAGTAGATGAATCACATATCTAACTATATTGCATTCGATAAGTATACTTTCTTTTTCGTGTGTTATGATATTATATAGTGTATTATTTGTTATTTCTCTTTTAAAACTTAGATAGGCACACAACACATCAATGGTTCAAAATTTATGCAATGCATTAAATTAGTATATGATTTGAGAAAGTGTTTTTTCATGAGTTAGGTAAAATGATTTTTGAAATTGGCATATGATTTTGTAATTGGTGCATTGCACAAGTTAGATAATATGAATTTTGATATTAGTATCATTTTTACAAGTGTATCATTTTTTAAAGAGAGGCATATTTTTAATGATAAGATTGAAATTTATTAATTTTTCAGATGTTTTTTAATGTTATTTCAATATTATATTATTGTTTAAATATTTAATTTGTGTTATATTTTGTTTAATGACGGATTTATTGCGATAACACAAATTTTGGGTCAAAGCATGAGAAATTAAATCAATTTAAGCAAAAACCAAAATTATTTTAATTTGAAAAAAAAAAGAAAACAATCAAATTCCTATTTGTTTTGAGCTCACCATTTTGATTAAGCAAAACGGTGAGCACAGGCTGAAATAAAAGATGAGGGCTGAATTAATTGGTGGAAGACATACAACCCTAAAGACAACAAGAGACAGAGAGGGACATGCGAGGTCTTGACTTGAGAGAAGTGGGAGAAGACTGTCCAAGTACTTGGAGCTGTCTGGACGGGTCTTGCAGCTGCATCTCCTTGGCTGGAGCGTGCTTGACGTGTGGGACGGCTTAGAGAGAGTTAGTGGCTCTAGCTAGAGGCAGAGAGAGGCAAGGAGACGAGTGGCTTGGACATTGGTGGCTTCAGCAGCTGCTATCCTTCACCAGGAGACGAGTGGCTCCACCAGCGCACCACTTGCACCATTGGCACACCAGGAGACAGATGCTTGGAGTTCCACCAACATTGCATAGATCAGGAGAGGAGACGCACCACATGGACGAGTCAGCTATTGCATTTTACATTACCCCAAGACATAATCCTAAACTTAATCAAACTTGATCTTAGCTTCAACTTTTTAGTACTTGTTTTAATCTTCATTTTCTTTATAAATGCTCTTCTACCTTATTTTCCAACATATGTCTTTTCACATTTTATATCAACCTATCTTACATTCACATTAAAAATAAATCATTAGTAATAAGAATATTTTGTCATAATCAAAATAAATAATTAGAATCTCTCTTAGTTCAACAATATCCCTCTTTTTTATGATGACAAAGTATGTGATATTAAGTATAAATAAAATGCAAAACAATTCATGTAAATACACCATGCATTATAAAATAACATTTCTCTTCATCTTTATACTTTAAAAAATCACATTACTCCTTAATATTAGACTACTCTCTCCCCTTTTTAGTAAATTCGTACATTTTGATAATATATTAATTTTATATAATACTCCCCTTAAATATATTCTTTTATACATTATGAAACAATAAATCATGCAAAGGGACTAAAAATAGAAAATACGTCACAAAACAGATATTATACATCATTATACTTAAAAAATGCATATTCACCTACATTATGCATGAAATGCATCAAAACACCTATTGTGAATCTTTATACACTAAAAGCACATATTATACCTAAAAAATGCAAAATATAGCATATTACGCCTACTATATATTCAAGACACATATTTCACATAATATGTCACATTATGACCTAAAATCAAAATATAAGCATGAATATGATTCAAAATTAATGAAACATCACATAACGATTTAAAATTGTGTAAAACAACCAAATGATGTACTCCTTTTAATTTTATGCAATTCAAAACATTTAATCACATAAAGGATAAAGTACTTAAAAAAGAAATTTTATTACAAATACCAATTTAAAAAATGATATCACTTTTGTCAAAATCATACAAGGATTCTCATACAAATTGAAAAATATAATCAAATCATAAATACCCTTTAAAAATAATATCAATTGTAAATGAAATATCCCTAAACTCGTACAAAATCTTTTTTCCAAAATATGTAACAATTTTAATGTAGTGCATCAAATTCAAAAATTGCAAGTGACATGAAGTCTCTCTTTAAACACATAGAATTCATTTTTCTACATAAAACTTATAAGCTAAGACTAACATTCTTAAATCAATCATATACTATTAAAAGATATATATCAAGCTAGATATTGTCAAATAAGAGTATAGAAGTACGTCTATTTGCATCATCTTTTGACACCAAATTATTTGCTCCTTGCTTGGTTTAATAATTTTGTTCTAGTAAGCTTATAGGAGGATTTTTTATGATTCTTTCATTTTTCATAAAATTGATGGAGATACCATTTTCATTTAATTCCTAATTTGATACCAATTTTGCACCAATTGATGTTAACCTACAAAATAAAGAAAATAATGTGTTCTAAATACATACATAAACTTGGATCTTTGAGGGTTAATTTTATAACCTTTCTCTAGCCAAATTTTTAGGAGTTTTCTAAACATCCTATATTTTGTAAAAACAAATTTTTTTTGTATACCCAACATTACCACAAAAATAAAAAGAAAAAGGTGCATGATGAAACTTATGATCTTTAAGCTTAAATGTATTCCTCCTATCATAATGAGCTCTCTTAAGATGATGATTTGTCCTTTGATATATGTGGAATATGTTTCTAGGATTATATTCATGCATATAGAAATGAGCATACATCATACCACTTAACCTTATATGTGGCCTAAGTGTATTTCTTGACTTCTTATCACTATATGCTCTTCCTTTATGAAATTTATGCCTAGAATATTGATCAAACTTGTTTCTAACTTATAGATATGCATATGAGGGTTATGGCTATCTATCATACCATTATCTCTAAAATGAGGCCTAACATTATGCCTACACTTTTCATAATGATATGGCCTCATAGGATGAGGATATAAAATGCTCCTAATATTGTGATCATTCATGTGTGAAGTTTGGGAATGTCTAAAACCCCTTTACCTTACTTGAGGCCTAAATGCATTATGAGCATTTCTCAGTCTCTAACCATTAAATGTTCTCTCTTAATAAGAATAGGACCTAGGAAATGATTGAAACATGCCTTTAGATTTATGAGTATGTCAATGAGAAGTATGGGAATGTGATGGATGTCTTTGCCTAACATGGGTCTAAAATGAATCATAATGAGTTTATGTATTCTTAATAAAATTATGCTTATTTCTATCTTGATGAATATTTGTCCTACCTTTTGTCTAGACCTATCTATGAATGCATAATGGTTTTGCCTAGTTTAAAGTCTAGATGTGGATGTAACATTTTCAAAATAGGGCTTGGGTACAATTTCATCTTCTAAGTTATTTTACTCTACAAAAATAGTTTTGGCAACATTAATATCACTCCCTTAAGTAAATCCTAATCCATGTCTATTATTGGTAGCCTTTTGGGTTGCAAGCATGCAATCTAGTTCTTCCTTGCCCTTTATGACTTTAGACAAAGATTCTTTAAGGTAATTGATATCTTTTTTCAATGCCTCATTTTCATGCTTCAAATTATGCTCTTCATGCTTGGCAACTTCTACACTCCCAAATTCTACCTTGTCATGCAGTGCATTTTGCAATTTTTTATTCTCATTCATCAAACTATCATTTTCTAGCATACAATGAATTAAAGCCTTTAATGCCTCTCTATGATTGGAAGAAAATTTCTTTCTTTTCAAATTCACAACCTTAAGGCATTTAACTAACTCTTCCTATGACAATTCATCATTACTTCCATCATTATCATTCTCATTACAAGATTATGAGCTAGAAGGTACCTCATTGTCTTCATTTTGAGAATTTGAAAGAGACGCTAGCTCATCCTCCTTTACTTCCAAGCACAAATGACCTTCCCTATCTTCTTTGGCTCTATTCTTCACTTTCCTAAATTTTTGCTAATATAGACCAAACATCATTAGCTAAAATACACATGGAAATTTTATCAATTAAGCTCATATCTAATGCATATAATAGAATATGCATGGCCCTTTTATTCAAAGAAACAACTTTTATATTACTTGTAAAAGTATAAGGGCCATTTTAATCATTTCCTATAAATATAAATCTTGTCTTATAAAGAAAATTTTTATTCTAATTCTCCATTCCAAAAAGTTATTTCTATTAAAATAAGGTAATTTATGCACATCTAGCCCCTCTTGACTAAATGAATCACTATAATGTGCCATAATAGATTTTTGCTTACTAATTTCATTAAAATTTATGCAAAAGTGAGACATATGGTCTGATATCAATTAAAAACCTTGTGAAGCCTAAAAGGGGTTGAATTGAGTATTTAAAAATTTTCTTCTAATATAAACAACCTTAGCCGCTTAAATCAATTTTAACTATATATAATGTCTAAATCAAAATTCAACCTATACGGAATGTTAATGCTTATGCAAAAATAACTCGAATTCAATCAATTATAAATCGATCACAATATGGATAAACATAAAGAGGAAAGGGAAAGAAGAATTCTCAAGGATTTATAGAAGTTCAGCGAAACCACTTAGGCCTAATCCTCTCTTAACATACTTAGTATTAGATTTTCACTATATCAATCTTCTTTAGGGTGAAGAGTAAACCTTAGAACTTCTTCTTTTTACAAATGAAGTAAAAAATAACCTTTACAATCTTCTTCTCACTAAAGAGATGAAGAGAGACCTTACAATCTTATTTAAAGGTGAAGAGTAACCCATACACATCCTTACTTTAAATAGATAAAGAGTAACCCATATGCAATCTTACTTAAGAGTAATCCTTATAATCTTTCTTTAAATAGGTGAAGAGTAATCCTATAATCACAATTGAAATTCAATAATTCTAACTTTCAAAGACAGCCCTCAACTTCAAGCTCTCAAACTCAATTCAAGCATATACAACTTACATAATAGCTTAATGAAAAAAAAAAAAGCCCAAAAGAACTCTTTATGCAACTTAAGTAATTTCAAAATTCAATAGATTCTCTAATGTTTATCCAATCTATCAACCAACATAAATTATTCATAATTCATATTCAACATCCAAATAACTCAAATCTTCCTTATAATAAGTAAAGAGTAACCAATTATCAATCTTTTTAAATAGTAAAGAGGAACTTTATCAATATTAACAATATACACAATTAAAATCTCCAATTAAAACACCAAAGCTTACTTATAACGGTGGTGTTTTCATGAAAGTACAATAATAAAAACATATATAGAACTTCCAACCAAAAAAAAGTTCGGTATAATGCACCTCCCGAGGGGTCAAAAGACTAGACTTTAAATTGGATAAACAAATTTAAGACTTGTTTATTGGCAAAATAGAGTCGTTTTTTGTTCTGCGGTAGACAATAGAGTTTAGATACAAATGTAAGGTTTCAGCATACATATAAATTCTCTTCGTGATCTAAAAGAATAATTTAAAAAAAAAAACTATTCAGTGATGTGTGCACTGAAATGAAAAGTTAATAGTAAGACGAATGCCTCTCTCTTTGTGTACTAAATTCAAATAGAAAGCCCACGAAAAATTGATTTATGGTTAATAGCCAGTTGGCCTTCTTCGAATGTATCGTTCTCTCGCAAAATTTAGCACCTATATTGTTTCTCAGTCGCCAAAAGGAATAATTCTCGAAACAAATGACGTCTTTCTTGACGAGATACGTGAGCTCACCATGCGCGGCCACCTTAGTGAAGCACTATCACTGTTCTACGACTGCCATGCATCACCACCAAAACCACTTATTTCGCAGTCGCAGCAAGTATACGCCACCCTTTTTCATGCCTGTGCTCGCCTTGGATGCCTTCAACAAGGCCGATCATTGCACAATTACATGTTTTCGCATCACCCCGACACCTCTCGGGATCTCTTTGTTGCGAACCATGTCATTAATATGTACGCTAAATGCGGTGATTTAGGTTACGCTCACTTTTTGTTTGATGAAATGGGGCACAGAAATGTTGTCTCATGGACCGTTCTAATTTCTGGGTATGCACAATACGGTAAAGCTCATGAGTGTTTTCGTTTGTTTTCTAGTATGTTGATGCAGTGCCGTCCTAATGAGTTCGCACTTGCAAGCGTGCTTGCGTGTTGTGACTGTGAGCATGGCAAGCAGGTGCACGCATGTGCACTGAAAATGGCTTTGAATACAAGTACATACGTAGGAAATGCTCTTATTACCATGTACAGCAAGAGTAGGAATTTAATAATCAATGGCAGTGACAGAGATGAGGCCTGGAGTGTGTTTGAGACATTAGAGTTTAGAAATATTGTGTCCTGGAATTCAATGATTGCAGGGTTTCAGCAACGAAATCTTGGGGCACAAGCTGTCAATGTTTTTAGTGTAATGCACAATGAGGGAATCAGGTTCGATCGTGCCACACTTCTTAGTGTCTTTTCTTCCTTTAATGGAACTTATTGCGATAATAATGATCTGGGTCTTTGGCCCTTATTTCAGTTGCACTCTCTTGCTCTTAAAAGTGGGTTTTCATCGAATTTACATATAGCCACCGCATTGATAAAAGCTTATTCCGATGTCAGTGGAGAAGCTTCCCATTGTTACAAGCTCTTCCTGGAGATGAATAGTGATCAAGATATTGTTTTATGGACTAGCATTATAACAGCATTTGCAGATAGTGAACCAGAAGGAGCACTTCTCCTCTTTAGAAAGCTGTACCATGTGAGCCTCAAACCAGACCGGTATACTTTCTCAATTATTTTAAAGGCTTGTTCAGGTCTTCTGGATGACAGACATGCCCCGGCAGTTCATGGACAAGTTGTTAAAGCTGGTTTTAAGGAAGATTTGGTGGTTGAAAATGCTTTGATCCATGCTTATGCCAGGTGTGGATCTCTTTGTTTGGCCAAACAAGTTTTTAGTGAGATGCATAACCTTGATGTGGTTTCTTGGAACTCAATGCTCAAGGCTTATGCCCTTCACGGCCAGGCTAAGGAGGCATTGGATCTCTTTTCACATATGAATATTCGTCCTGATTCTGCTACTATGGTTGCTCTACTTTCAGCGTGTAGCCATGCTGGATTTGTCGAAGAAGGGATCAAACTATTTGACTCCATGTTTGCTTATTATGGTATTTTGCCTCAAATCGATCATTATGCGTGCATGGTGGATATTCTTGGACGAGCTGGTCGGGTTATTGAGGCAATGAGTCTTATTACTAAAATGCCAATGGAGCCTGATTCAGTAGTCTGGAGTGCATTACTTGGCTCTTGTAGGAAGCATGGTGAGATGCACTTGGCCAAATTAGCAGCGGAGAAATTGAAGGAGTTGGAACCTAGAAATTCTTTGAGTTATGTTCAAATGTCAAACATTTATTGCTCCATAGGTAATTACACTGAAGCAGAGCTTGTTAGAAGAGAAATGAAGGGATCAACAGTGAGAAAGGATCCTGCTTTGAGTTTGATTGAAATTGGGAATACAGTTCATGAGTTTGCGTCTGGAGGTAATAATCATCCACAAAGGGAGGCCATAAGCACCAAGCTTGCAGCATTGGTGAAGCAGTTGAAGAAGATCGGGTATGTTCCAGATACCAGCTTTGCATTGCATGATATAGAAGAGGAGCATAAAGAGGAACAGCTGTTTCATCATAGTGAGAAGTTAGCTTTGATTTTTGCTATAATGAATGAAGACAAGTTGCAGTATAAAGGAACGACAATAAAAATAGTGAAGAACATTCGAATTTGTGTGGACTGTCATAACTTCATGAAATTAGCATCCACTCATTTCCAAAAGGAGATTGTTGTGAGAGATTCAAACCGATTCCACCACTTCAAAAATAGGATTTGTTCTTGCAACGACTATTGGTGATAATGATCACTGCTGATGCTGAGCTAAGATTGCTTGGTCTCCATGATTTCTTCATACTGGACAATAATGGGAGACTTACTTTTATTCAGCAGACTACTGAACACGAATGGGCAAATGGGGTTTGCTCTTGGCTTCTCAAGGAATCTAGAATCTCCGGGGATACGGTGATCATTGCTGGAGTATCACGTATGAAAATTCAGATTTATGCATATGTCGATTCATATCAAGTTAAATCTGAGCCCCAAAGAAGATAGAAGTGAGGCAGCTGGCTCATGACCTGACATGAAAATGGGAAGTAAAGTCTGCCTAATGATTAGGACCGGTAAAAACCCAAGACAGCGTGATGACTCTATCCGACCCACGCTAAATATCCCGATGAATTTCCCTAATTTTCTGTTGAATCTGAAGATGACATCATTAGCCATTCCATTTAACTTGCGGTTTATTTTGTCTTTACGGGTTGGCCTAAACTGATTTTTCTGGAATCTTTTCAAAAGGTCCAAACATTATGTCGTGCGTTCGAGTCCCACAACTTGACAAGACCTCTAAATGTTAGGAGGTGCGGCTCACACTGAAAGGTTTTCCCACTCAAAGTCTAATGTAGAATTGAATCTAAAATTAATTAAATTGAAATACTAACTTGACCTCCTAATATCAAGTTAAATCCAATGGCTTGTCTCAGTCTTCAACTTTACAACGTCACTTAAATTGCTTGGTTTCTTTGGCAAAAGTCATTGCTTCAGTACAGTCGAAGCTCTCATCAAAATCCAGTACCGACCCCCACCTCCTGTCTCTATTAGCGCTAGCTGTAGAGCTTGCGTTGCGTAGGAGGGAGCTATTTGTTGGGGCTTGGCCAATGGAGACTCGATGGTGACTATGGACTCGCAAACAATGGATTGGGGAGACAAAGGCACAAAGGAGGGAGGCAAAGACTGAACAAATAGGGGGTAGTCAGTAACTTATATATATATATATATATATACTTCTATGCTTATGTGAGATATAGTAAGATATACTCATTAAATAATATGATTTATTTAATAGTGTCATGCATTAAATAATTTGTTTATTTAATAACCTTTAGATGTAACAATGTGTCCAAAAGTTCTTTAAATTAAATAATTTGTTTATTTGAAGGGCAAATGTTCAAGTAATGTGTTATCTAATGACTATCTTATTCATATAATATGTTTATTTGAACATTATAGTGATGCATAATCTCCTACATTGGTATCAGGAAAAAGTCCTAAAAATGAGAAGGAAAATAGTAATCACATGTCTAAAAGTACACTACGCATTGCCACCTTAGTAAGATAGTTAAAAGATTTTTGTTTACAGTTTGATCAAAACTTAAGGACCCGTGTCAATTATCTATACAATGTTTGATGAACTTAGAGATTTGAATTGTTGAGGTTTCACTAGTTAATCTCAATTCATTTAGATAATGCTTAAAATATTATTTCTAGTTGGGGGGGGAGTTATTGAGGAGAATATGGAATGCTTATCAAGAACTACCAACATTACTTTTGGTAAAATATTTTTTTAGTAAAGTATAGAAGGAGGAAAGTATTTAGGATCATCTTTTATAGTGATTCACCATTAAATATTTTCAGGATGATTGCAATCCTTAATGCATGGAATGAGTATTTCTGATACTTAATGCATTTTTAAACTGTTAATTATTTGAAGTACAAATATAAATGGTGGATATTATTTGTTTATTGAAACGTATTAATATTTCAATTCTTTTTTAGTTTATATATATGTTATATATATATATATAATCCTTGAGATATATGTAAACACAAACATTTAAATGAAATAATTAATTATTGATCAATTATTCTATAGATGATGATTGCAAAATAGGTGACCTTTTGATTCCATAAGTAATTGTGAAAATAATTAGAGTTTCTATTTAGATTTTTTATCAAATTATTATTAATGATAATAATCATATATTGAATGCATCGCTAAGGAGAATATGTATTTGAGAACAATTATCACTACATTCAAAAAAATTTATTTAAAAAATTCACTTAAAGTGAAAATTGGAATGATGATAATTTGAAAATTTTAGATTTTGGAAATTCAATATATATGGAAGGAGCAAAATGCTATCATCTTACTAAGTGAAATCATAATAGTTCCTAAGAGAAGCACTACGACTCAATATAGAAATAGAGTGAGGCATGTGAATTACGTGAAAGAAAACTTCTTCAACTCAAGTAACATAAATGATTTTTTTGTGTGGGAATTAGAAGAGTATGATCCTATCTAAAACATATGGTTTAGAAAGGGTATTACACTTGGTAGTCCCTTAATGATTAACTTGGATCACTTATTCGTTCATTATAGAAGTTTGACTTATGAAAATTGATAAAATAATAATAAAAATAATAAAAAAATAGATGTTAATGTGGTCAACGCTGAGGCATTTGATGCGATCAAACATAGTTAGTAAAATGAATGGTATTAATCATATCTTGTCAAATATGTAGTAAGTAAAAGTTTTACATACTATTGGCTTATAGATTATATAGTATATGAAAGGGCATTTAAGTAACAAGAATTAGGGCTCCTATAAGGTTCCTATCATGAATACCTTAAAGCTTCCACACCATAAAGTAAAGACTGTATGGCTAAGACATACTCGTAAGAGAGCGTAAATAAAATGAGGAAGCTCTATATTGAGTCTAAGTGTAATATAGAAAGAAGATCTTCTATAATTCTTAGGATTTTAAGTGAGACTAAGGCTAATCAAATTGAGAAAAGAAAAGGATATCATAAGAAGAAAGTTTTTATTTGTTATCGTTCCTTTAGGTAGTCAAGGATTCTATATCAATTTTCTATAATCATGCTCATGATTTCATTGTAGATGATTTTACAATATTAGATGATGGTTAAATATATTTGTTACTCTGTTACCTTATCTAACACTTTTAAAATAATATTAAATGACGACATGCTAAGCTCAGTCATATTAGATAAAATCGAATGAGTCAATTAGTCAAATGGACTTAATTTGAAGGCCAATATAATAAAGAATTGTTTGGTTGTTACTATAATCTAACTAATAAAATTGCATAATAAATCATTTTATATGGTACAAATAGCTGTTAAGTGATCATAATTAACTCATTATGATATTTGTGGCTAAATAAATAGGAGAGTAAGGCATATAGGTAATTATACCATTACTATTAAAAATGACTTTACTTGATAGAGTCATATTTGCATAATTTCTTATAATTCTAAGCATCATGTTGTTTCCAAAAGTGCAGAGTTTGAGTCGCGAAAGGGCCGCTTGCTTTACTTATTTATTAAATAAAAAATTTGTATTTTTCTTTTTTTTTTTTTT
>JAOXYD010000005.1:13033436-13044018 GCA_028565735.1 Pinacopodium congolense | reverse complement strand
GAATTAGGTTGCTAGTTTTGAGTTTGCTAAAAGTTTTTAATACCCAATTCACCCCCCCTCTTGGGTGCCATAGGACTAACAAAGACTTTCTAACATTTGCATGATTCCATCTTTTAGACTTAGGAACAAAAAGGAATAGTGATCATAATTAATGTTGTGAATTAATTAAGTATCTATTATGATAAAATGTTGAGATTTAATAAGGTTTCCTAGTGATTGGATTTGAGGTTGGTAGACTTGATTTTTCAATTTAAAGTGTCATCTATTCCTTGTCTTGCCATTCATTTTACACCCCCACACCTTTTTTGGCGAAGAAACTAGCAAGGTTTTTGACATTAGTAATTTGGATGATTGGAGACTTATGAGTATGGTAATGAAATGAACTTAAGTTTTTAATCTCTTATCAGGGAGGGTTTTGATTAATATTGTTATGAGTTATTTATATTGATTTTATGTCATATTTTAATGTGTTTTCACTCTTAAATATCTATAAAAATGTCATATTTATGAGTTCTTTTGATTATATTATAGGTTCAAAGCTATTTGGACATAATTTGATTGAAAAGAATTAAAAAGAAGTTAAAGAACACAAATGGAATCAATTTCGTGAGCATTTTGAGGCACCTCTAGAACTAGAAGAGATGTGAAATTAATTTGAGGGCTTAGAGTATCATGCTATGAAGTTTCATACTAAATTTCAAGGCCATATAGCAAACCATGAAGGATAAATCAAGAGAAAAGCAAGAGAAACTCAAATAAGGATCAGTTTTGGTACAAGTGACTTTGGTGATGCATTAATTGCAATTTTAGACTTCATATTCTTATGAAATTTTATTAAGTGTAAAAATATCATGTGAACATATCAAATTTCATTGCTATTAGAGGTGTATAGAAGGAGTTAGAGTAGAAAATGCGAAGAGAGGTAAAAGCTATCAATTTTTAAGACTTAAATGGAGGAAATAAAATGGCATAGTTTTGTGGTATTTTTGGAAAGGAAAAATTGATAAATTACGACCAAACGTCTTAAAGCCCTAGCAGCCACTTAGAACCTATATAAACCTCTTAAAAACATAGAAAAGGAAGGTTTTAGAGGTTAGAACATATTGAAGAGGAGAGTTTTTTTTATTATTCTTATTCTTATTTAGGTTTTGTTTCCTTTTGTTCTTTCTCACATTGGGCAAGTGGATTAGAGCCTTTAAGAGCATTTAAAGTGGATTAGAGAGTGGGTTTTAATAATTTGGATCAATTCTAGTTGTATTCCTTCATCTTGTTATCTTATTTTATAATGATTCTTGTTTTTCATCAATGGATTTGTGTTTTTATATTGTATTATTGTTTTCATTATTGAATGTTTGCACTTAAATTGCTTAGTTAGGGTTAGGATTTGATACGTCTTCTACGTTTGGAGGATTTTTGCCTAATTAAAGTGCTTAGTTTAATCTTTCTTCGATTCGCCATATTAGTTAGATTTTTAGATAATTAAAGGACCTATGATCATTGGCTTTTAATTGTTGGAATTTTAAAAGGTTAATTAGGTGACACAATTAAATTTAAGTGTTGACTGACTCTAAAATCTTTTGTGAGAGTTCTTAAATCTAATTAACTTAGGTTTAAGCATTTTAAGATTCATGCCTTTTATTTTAATTTATTTGTTAGACCAAATAGATTAATTGAGTTTAAAAGAGAAAAGATATTTCCATGATCAGTGATTATATCTTATTTTAGTGATGAATGCCTTAAATCTATCTAATGAACTGTTTTTTATTTTTTTAAAACCATTTAAATATGAGTTCCTAACTAATTTATCATTTGATAGACTTTTAATTTATTAGCTTATGTTTAGATTGAACGTTGTTTCTTTTTATTTTAGTTATTTTCTTTTTCTTTTTCTTTTTATTAATTAATCAAATTGGGTTCATTTAGATAACTTAACATTAATTGATTTAGTACTATGCTAGGATTAGATTGGTTAAAATTATAGTATAGATAAACCGTAACAAATATCTCTTAATCTCTCAATTTTTTGATTTGAGAAATTAGCTAGGTTCACTAACAACCCTTTATTGATATATAAAGGAATTCAAGGTGCTACATGTTATCAAGAGAGAAATAGCTTCTTGATGTCTTTATTTTATAAGTAAAGATACATATATATACATATCCTAAAGTCCTAGGACATTATTTTTTTTAGATGTGGTAGATGCATACCTGTCTGTGTTTGTGTGTTATCTATACTCTACAACACTTCCCATTACATTAGAACACAACATGTTAATCATGCCTAGTATTTTATAAATATATTTAATGAAATCTAGCGACGATGGAGGATGATGGCAATGCAAGGAGACGGATAGGTCTACTGACAATGTCAGGTGATCATTGACCAAAGCTAGCTAGATAGCTAGCAGGTGATGCATTATTGGGGTATAATAATAGATGCTATGATGCTAGAATAAGTGATAATAATGACGGAAACTTTAAACCATATGTGAGATTTATAAGTAGGTCTTTTAGTGGTTGAATTCTAGAAAAATACCAATTAATCGGCAGCGTACCTCCTTAGGCTAGAAGTAACAAAAGATGGGTACTCTTAAGAGTGACCTAAAAACAAATTAAACTGGTACTACTCACTATAGGTAAAACTAGAAAAATATTTCATAATTGCACTACAATGTAATTGGGTTTGTACTACTTACTTTTGGCAAACCTAAAAAGTATTTCAAAATTGCTTTATAGGGAAACTAGAAAAAATATTTTAGAATTTCTCTATAGGGTAATATAGCTTTGATACCATGTTATCAAGGAAAAAAAAACTCTTTGATGTCTTTGTTTTATACGTAGAGATATATACATACATATACATATATATATACATATATATATTCTAAAGTTTTAAGATATAATATTTTTTTGATGTGGGATATATGTGTGTATATATATATTATCTATACTTTTCAACAATATATAATTATGTAAATTTTAATAACTCCATAATACTTATCCTAAGACATAATGATGTTCCAAAAAATATCATATATAATGTTTCTTGTTACATATACTAGAAGAAAATAGGTTTCCACCATATAACCATTCATATATAACATGACATAACAATATAATTTTATGAATTTTCAAGACTAAAAAAATAATTGAAGTAAACATCTACGATAAAAATAGCTCACAAGCAAGGAAATTCAAGTAATTAATGTTCTTTATGATTAGGCATAAATTTCCTGTTCTTTTCATATTTTATTCATACGATATTGATTTTATCTTGCATGTATTTCATCATTCAATATTTTTCACCTAGTTTTCAATCATAGGTTTATACCCTTAATTCACTCTTTAAGACTATATTAGTATTCTGGTGGACAAAAATTTACCAATAAAGTCCACAAAAAGAAAAGAAATTTTTTTTTCCTGTATTTAAACTAGAATTAAAGAAGATACTTCATGGTTACTAGGGTGTGTTAAATGGAATTGGTGTTGATTTCTAAATGTAAATATAGATGTCCATGTCTATTTAATAACTCTATTATTCCTATAATAACTTTAGGAATCTTTATGAATATGGCAATGTAATGAGTTGTAATTATGTAAGTTTTAGACATTAGTGTTAAACTCCCTCATTGTTAAGAGAGAAGCTCTAGCTTCTTTTTAACACAACATGTTCTTATTGTTCTAATTGTCTTTAACCCTTGCCATATTATTGTAACTTTCTCCAATTTATTCTAGATTAATGTTTGCTTTGTCAATTCTACATTGTTCATCCTTGTTCCCCAATTTCTACTGTTTTCTCACCACTCTGTCCTTTTTCGACTTATAGCTTCCTAACTTAGACTTACCTTTTTTTGGAATTATTTTGAATTCCTTACCCTTTTCCTTCCCACCTTTTTTAAATGGTTATCTATGATGAACAACGACAAGAGTTCAAATCCATCCTCTTCCATCCCTATCCTTTCAACTCCACTCTCCTGCAACTACTCTTAGCTTGCCTACCTATATTCCTGCATATAATGGTAGGCTATTTACTCCTCAAGTACAACCATCTTCTGCTCTTTCAAATGTCAAACCTAAGCTCACCTATTGCCAAGTTGATGGTGACTCCCCTATGATAGACAAGCTCAAGTACCTTCATCTTGCAGTCAATGGGGGAATGAATGTGATGTATCCAATCATAGGGGTATAGAAGTAAGGTAATACTAAGCAGGCAAATTGTTTGGTAGCCTTTTTTTTTTTAATAAAAGGCTAGATTTCTTGGTTATGAATTGATGGAAAAAATTATAATAGAGTAAGTATAGATTGAAGGAGGTTCTCCTCAATGAACAAGATGTTTTCTTTTAATCTTTAAATTCAAATAAGAAAGTAATATGCAGAGGATTTTGAAGAAGGGTTGTTGGGATATGCAAAACAAACTTTTTTTTGTGTGCAAAATGGAGGCTTAGTATGAATTTAAAAATGATGAAAACTATTAATGTTCTTCTATGGATTAACTTACATAATATTCCATTGGAATATTAATCCACCCTAGACTTAAGGTACTTAGCTAGTTTCACAGAAAAACCAATTTGTATGGGTGAGAATACTACTTTTATAAAAAAGATTGGGGTATGTTATAATTTGAGTGAAACTAGAATGAATCAAGAGCTACCTAACACTATCCAAATTATGAGACTTGATAAGAATGAGGAGATGATGGAGGGAAAGTTATGGTAACTTACTCTCTCAAACATAAATGGAAAAATAGGTGGACTATGTATAAGGGTAGAACTTATGAAGAACAAAAACTAGAAGGGGAAAACTCAAGAACTAACTGAAAACCCCACTAAGATGCCCTTAGACTCAGCAGAGAAGATATTAAGCATCATGGTAGATGAGCTTCTTGGGTTTAACCAGGAGCAAGTTTATCTAATGGCAAAGGTTTCCATTATTAAGTAGATAGGAAAAGTTCAAGCACAAGCTCCTCAACCTTATGGATCTTCAAAGGCTCTAAATGGATATGTTAATAGATGTCAACTAAGGGAAGCTAGTGACACTCTATTTTAAATAGTTGAGTCTAATGGCAATGAAGAAGACTTTAAAGAACCTATTAGAAGAATGTTAAGGCGAAAGCATCGAGCTAAAGTTTTGAAATTTACCCTCTCCTCACCTTAATGTCTATACTATTATGGAATACAAGAGGCTTGAATAGCCTATAGAAGTAGCAAGGAATCTTTGATTATATTTTGATAATAAAATCAATAATAATTGGTCTTTTAGAAACCAAGTTGAAGATCAATCATTGGAAGCACCTTTGGTTCTTTAATAGACAATGGAAAATTGCTACCAATCATCAACATAACTTTAATGGTAAAATTGTGATTAGATAGAATTCAGACCAATTGAAAGTAACATAACATGTAGATATTACTCAAGTTATTCACAAAACATGAGCATACCTTGGATGATATTTGGGATTTTAACATTATGTGCTCGTCTTAAAATTTAGATGGATTTATTAGTGTGAAAAGTTTATATAAAGAATTAGATCCTATATAGTACAAATAAGCATTACAATTTTAAGGTATGAAGGTAATCTCTTCACATGGTGCAATAATAAGTAGAGAAGGGATTCCAAAGGAAGAAACTAGATAAAGCTGTACTTAATGATCATTGATTAGTTGATTTCCCAAAGGATAGAGCTCACTTGAACAATTGACTTATCTCAGATCACTCCCCTTATTGAAATTCACGACTTCACTAATTGAAAGCTAAAGGGAATATCTTTCAGGATTTACAACTATTTGGTGCATATGGGTGGTTTTATTATGGCTTTCAATAGAGGGATGGGAGCTAATATACAAGGATTTGAACAATTTAAATGTATAAGGAAATTACATATAGTAAAGGAAGAACTCAGGCTACTAAATCAAACCTTCACTAACAACAGGAGATGGGATATCAAGTCTACGAAAATAACCTTGGAATAGATGCAGAATGAGTTTTATAAAGGTTCTTGTAATTAAAATAAACTAGAGCAAGAAAGGGTTGCCTTAAGGAATTATATATAAAAAATATATGCCTATTACTCCCTCATAAAATAGAAATTACGAATTAATTAACTAAAATATAGAGACAATAAATCCTCATTTTTCTATAAAACAATTTTGGTAATGAGGAATGTCAATAAGATAATAAAACTCACATATTTTAGTGGGAATAAGATATAGAGAATTTAAGACCTAAAATTAGAGCTCATTTTTCTTCAAGGAACTGTTCCCAATGAACAAGTCACTTCTTTGTGTAAATTATAAAACCTTCATTCTTGTGGAACTTTCTGAACAAAAAGTCTCTAAAATCATTAGGCTAGTTGTTAGTAAAGACATTAAGGAAGAACTCACAAGTCTCAAATAAAAAAAAAAAAATCAGGACATGATGGTATAATGGTTTCTTCTTTCAAAAATCATGGAATTTGATTAGAGAGCATGTCACTAAAGTAATTTCATAATTTTTTAGAGCTAAATGACCTTATAAAAAAACTCAATAAAGCTTTTGTTAGCTTGATTCCCAACGTTCCAAACTCTACCTCATCAAAAAATCAAAGACTTATATCTTGCTACAACATAATCTACAAGATCACCTTTAAGATCCTAACCTTAAGATTAAAGACTGTGCAAAAATCTATTGTTAATTGTTTATAGAGAGCTTTCATTAAAGGAAGAAGCATAGGTGACAATATACTTATTGTACATGAGCTATTCAAAGACTATCATAGAGCTAATTCATATAAAATCTATTCCTTCAAAATAAATTTCCACAAAGCTTTTGATATAGTAGACTGGAACTTCATCATTCACACTATGAGAGAATTTGGATTCCCAAACATGTTTATTAATTGGATTCACCGATGAATATCTATAACTTTCTAAAATTTGTTGGTGAATCAAGAGCCTATAAGCCTTTTTCAAGGCAAAAGAAAGTTGAGACAAGGAAATATCCTTTTTCCCTAACCTTTCATCCTATGTATTGAGGTTTTTTTTTTGTAAAATTATAACTCATAACTTTAGATATGATTCTACCTTTGTTTACCACTCTAAATGTAGGAAATTAAAGTTGTTTAGTTTGAATTTTACTAATGATTTATTACTTGTATGTGGAACTAATGGCTCCTCAATGTTTATATTAATGAAATCCTTAGATGCTTTCAATAGATTATTTGGTCTATTCTTCAATGAAAACAAGTCACAAGTTTATTTTAGAAGGAGCAAGGGATCAAACTTCCAAGTTATCTTTAGTTCCTAGTTTACAGATCAAGTGATTGCCATTCACTTATCTAGGAGTCCTTGTCACTGTTAGAAAGCCATCCTTCAGGGATTACCTTAAACTTGTGGAGAACATAAAAAAAAAAGGATTGACAATTAGTGTTACAATAGTCTATCTTTTGCAAAGAAGCTGTAACTCATCATCTTAGTTCTCTTCAACCTTTATTATTACTATTCTTCTCATCTTGTTTATGTGTTAAGCTTACAAAAACAATTGACAAAATACTAATGAACTTTTTATAGTCTAGAAAGGCACTCAAGTAAAGCTAGGTCCAAGTAAATGAAGGATGTTTTCCAACTAGAAAAGGAGGGAGGATTGGGTAACCTCTCTATTCAAATAGCAAACACTCTACTTAAGAGAATTTGAAAAATTCCAAATGACAAGGAAATTTTGTGGACTAAATGGATCCACTCACATTATTTGGACGGTAAGAACATATGGGAAATCAAACCTTAAGATTGACTCCTCTTGGACAATGACCAAGCTACTCAAACTCATAAGAGAACTATTTAAGGAATTTAAGCACAAGATAGGGAACGATGAAAATACTAATATGTGGTTTGAAAATTGAGTTAAGATTGGTCCCCTGTACTTAATCTCTGTAGTTTACAATCTAAGACATATGTTACCTCCAAATAGAGAATTAAAAGCTATTTGAGTCTCAATCCATTATGTAGGGTTTGTAATAAAGAAGCAAATTTCTATACTATTTATTTTTTTAATGCTTTTTCACACTTACTCTCCAGACTAAAGTATAGATCTGATGCAACCTTTTTTCTGATGAAGAAACTTGAAAAGTAATTATTTGATGAGCCATTCTCCCTCATCAATTTAATTTTGGAAACTATGTGAATTTCTAATTAATTTTCAACTGCTGCGTATACTCAATTTGAAGGGAAAGAAATGTTAAGATATTCAAAAGCATACCAAAGCTAATACATTTTTTGCCAAAATACTCTTAACTTGGATAAGGGAAGTATTGATGGCAAAGTAGGAAAATTTGTCCTTTTTCAGAGGACTTAAGCTAAGTTGAAACTTGTGAAGAAATGGAATGTAGTGGTTCTTATTTGCATTTATCAAGAGTAATGCGAACTTATGACTTGTAAGAGGCATGTAGTTAGACATGGGTCCGATTGCTGTCTTGGATGTTTTTGTACTTAACCATTTTTTGTTTTGTTTTGAAAATTATAGCTACAAGTCTAAAAACATCTTGGTAAGAAGTGTTTTTATGCCTAATCTTGTAACTCCTTTGGGAGTAAAAACTTTTGATTCATTTAATGTACTTCAACTTTTTTATAAAAAAAATGTAAGTTCTGCATTCATAATCATTACGATCTCGATTCATGTACGCATCATAGTTGCATGAATCTCAACTGATTTCAGCGTGAAAGACTATGATAATATTTGAGGCACAATCTGATTAGAGTCTGTTTCTCGTAACCAAATAGCAGTGCTAAGCAGGATGTACTAGCCAGTACGTATGTGAACCAGTGGGACAAAAGTGCCAACAAAGGATGAGATCCGCTAATGCCGTCAGAATGAACAAGTCATGCCGTCAGAATGAAGTTAAAGAAAGAGACACTAACAGGACAGTGAAGTAATGTACATTACTCCATTAAAAGCAAGATGGTGTTTGCAGTTAAACCAAAATTCAGCATGCATCTCCAGCTTAGTAGTCCAAAAGAGCCATCTAAGACACTGGTCCAAGATAATCACCCTCCAAACTGACCAATGCCTGGAACTCTCTCTCTGCTTCTAACCACTTTGTCCCAATCACAATGAAACGAACAACAACATCTTTTTCAATCTTCGATGTCTTATCACTCAAAAAGACTGGATTTTCTCCAGCCACATAACGGTAATCAGGCATTTTCACACTAGAGAGATATATATGCTCCACTGGACCACATCTCAAGAAGACCCCATGTTTAAGCACCTTGTGCACGAGCCCCTCCAAAATCTCTCCTCTGAAAATCTTGAACGTGGTGGCGGTAAAAACAACAGGAAATAGCACATCCCCAGTGTTCTGTCGGACTTTACCGTCGCCAATGCTATCCAATGTTGTGATAGCTAGGAGGTATCCAAAATCTTTGGTGGCCCTTTTACCAGCAAAATCTTCCAACAGGCGGACAATAATGGACTTTTGGAGCATCAATCCGTTAGAATCCAGGTTTTCAGCAGGGATAATGACATTCCATGGAGACTGAACTTTGAGAAACATACTTATGGGCACCTGCAATAACAAAAGGAAAAGGGACGGAGGATCACTTGCACTCTGTTACATTTCCAATAACATTACTTTGATCTTGGATACAGTTCCATGCATATAACACAATCTATTTCATAATAACAGCTGAAGGACTCGGCTACTGCATAAATAGAAATGTTTAATCAAGTTTCCAGTTACCAGTAAAAGGTAAATGAAAGGTTGGGTTTCAATCATCACAGAACAGTCATGTACTAGAGAAACTAAACCATTTAACTCAGTCCTTTGATCAAACAATTCATGACCTTACTAAAAACAAAATGAAACAGAACTCCTGGACAAAAATGAAAAACAAATGAAAGAAAACAACCCACAAAATCACAAGACAAGAAACAAAAAATCAGCAAAATGCAGGCCAAACTCCCACAAGCAACAATTTATTTGCAGCAGAGCAAATCAAACCCATTTTATATATTCTTATAATCCGTGTTTCAATAATCTAAACGGAGAGCTCACAGCTCAAAATCCGATATATATATATATATAGAGAGAGAGAGAGAGAGAGAGATGACTTACCAAGAACTTTAAAACGTTACCCAAAATCAAGAGCTGGTAATAAACAAAACGGGAGAGAGGCAATGGGTTTTGCCGATCACTTGACGCTTAGGGTTTGGAAATTTATTTTGAAACGCAGGCTAGAATGGGGTTTCGGTCAAATAAAAAAAAAGAAGGTAGATTGAATTCGTAATATAATGATAAAGAAAGAGGATATCGACCTTTGATTTTCTTGGATGCGGCCAGGGAGATGTTAAAGATCAAGTGAAAAGATAGAAATATGCGAATATTCTGCTTTTTGGTGAGAACTAACTAATATTTTAATTAAAAATTGTTGACAAAAAACTTGTACATGTAAGCAATTAGAATCCTAATCAAAAGAAACTTTAAACATGTTGTGCAACTAGAATTCTGATTCTGAATAAATAAATTGAAGCAGTTGCTCTTCCAACGAATGATGTAAAAGGTGTAGTTTGCTTTCTTAAGAAGAACATTTTTACTCTATTTGGGACACCTAGA
>JAOXYD010000005.1:13019926-13033336 GCA_028565735.1 Pinacopodium congolense | reverse complement strand
TCATTTTTCTAGTTCCAAAAGAAAGACTATAGCCTAGTCTATCCAAAATAGATACAGAGATCAAATTCCTCCTAATAGAGGGTAAATATGCAACATCATGTAACACCAAAAGATGTCCAGTCTACAACTGTAATTCAACTGTACCAAAAAAATTCAACTTTGACTTGAGTATCATCTCTCATATACACATGCTGCTCGGAAGTAGTCGGCTTTCTTCGACTTGTCAGTTTCTGTAAGGAATTCGTAACATGAATTGTTACACCAGTATCTAACCACCAAGTATTTAAGAGCACGTCAATAATATTGGACTTTAAACAAACCATCACAAGACAATTACCTTTCTTCTCCAAGTGAGCTTTCAGTTTTCGGCAATAAGCCTTCTTATGTCCAAAGCACTGACAAATGCTACACTTCCCTTTAAAAAACTTATTCTTCTAATTACCACAAGATGAGCTCACTTGGCCACTTCCTTTAGGGCCTATAGCCTTCTTTTTGAAAGGCCTTTGGTCACTAGAGCTATTAGAAGAGAACTTTCTCTTCTAAGAGTTGTTGCTGCTCTGTGTCACCATAGCAATACTTCTTACCCTTTCCTTTTTCATATCATCCTCTTCCTTGGCAAGAATAGCAGTCATCTTCTCAACAGTTCACTGCTTTTTCTGAACATTGTAGCTTGATCTGATTGAATCATACTTAGAAGGACGAGTCCCCATCACAAACTAGACCATGTAATCCTTACCAAGGTCTATATCTATAGCCTTAAGCTTATGGTAGCAGCTTATGAGTTTATCAATGTGAGCCCTAATATCAGTTGTACCATCATAAATGATGTGATGAAGCATGTTCAAGTACTTATTCTTCTCAATCTTTGAGAATTTCATATACTTCTTCTTAATGACTGCAAGAAATTTTTTAGCATTCTCAACTTTTGGCATGCTATCGCGAATGGATTCATCAATGTGATACCTCATAATCATCAAACAACATCTATTAGAGTACTCCCACTCCTCATATGACTTCCTCTCCTTCTCAGTAGCATCATCAGTAGGTTTAGGTGGTGGATCAATTCTCAAGGCCATGTCCATACGCATGATGGTCAAATTCATCATGAGAGATTCAACCCACTGTTTATGGTTCGTTCCATTCAGCGTCAATATAGCATAGACTCTTGGATTGCTTAAAGCTGAACGAGAATCAAGAGCAATACTTATGATATGCATGTGAAAACATAATCATGCAATTCGAGCTCTTATTCTCAAAAACAATTATATCATTCATGCTATAGTTCTTTAAATAAATATTAAACTCATTCACAGGTAAGAACAATTTATCAAATATTACAACTAAATCATCAATACACTATCCAAAGGATAGAAACATTGTGCGGTTCATAATATTTCAATAAAATTTCTTCACCATATTGGGCATCATACAAAATATCAATTATCGACAGGATAATTAATGTAAATAATTTTCATCAATAAGTAAAAAAATTTCCCATCTCAAAGAGTTTCACATGCCTAATTTTACGACAGATAAAAATTAAGCACACACTCTTGTCAATAAATATGTTTATGTCACAAAAAATTTTTAAAAACACTAAGTGGAATTAGCAAATAAAATAAGATAATTTTGTACATAAACATATGGAAAAAAAAATACAAAAGAGCCCAATTAAAAAAACTGGGAAAAAAATGTCTAGAGAAAAAAAAATTTTGAATTTTTTTCATAAAAAATAATAAAATTTTAAAATTTTTTAAAAAATCAATAAAGGGAAATAAAATACCGGCGGGTCAGGAAAGCGGGTCGACCCGGGGTTATGCGGGTCGGCCCGAGGGTATGCGGGCCGACCCGACCCTGAGACCAGAGCGGGCTGGGCTTCCCAGGTTGGCTGGCGGGTTCGCGGGCCGACCTAACCCGCTAGAGGTAGTCCCTGACCTCCAACCGGGTCGGCGAGTCGACCCGCCGGGCGCGCGGGTCGGCCCGTCGATATCTCCTCCGTCCGACCACCGTTTTCGACGTTATTGGTGTCTATTTCTTCGTTGTCTCACGATCTATGAATTTTCCATGTTATTTCGTCCAAAGGAGGCTTAAAAACACTCCAAAAAGCTTAACAAAGAACCGACCATGGGGTTGGGAAGAAAAAATCTGAAAATACCCCAAAAATTCGGTAATTCTCAGTCCAAAAACAAGGGAATATGCATGAACTCAACCATATAATGCATTCTGAGCCTTAACATAGCCATTCAAACCCTTGTTTAACAAAAAACGATTTTTCAAAACCAGAAAACAACGAAAAATGCCCGAAAATAACCCGAAAAAGCTCTAAAATTGAATGAACCGAGCTCTGATACCATTTGTTAAAAATAAATACAAGCATTCAATGCTTTAACAATCAAGATCCATTCTATTTAGAGCTTTAAAGACATACCTCCAAGACTACCTCCATCTTGATGTCTGTCCATGTTTACCTGCAAAATAGACAGAAAAAACACCCAAATACAAGACAACCACAAACATTACACACACCTTGTGTACAAGAGCTAATGGTAGAAGACCCTTTAGGTTTTGAAAACCCTTCACTTACCAAACATACCTTACACTTTATCCTTTTATATGGATGGGTATATAACTATAGCTTAATGGGCCAACTATAGTAATTTGAGTACTACCATATGCCTTAATGCAAGTAACAAAAATTAACCATCCCATTATGGTTATTAAACAAAACATTAGGCAATTAATTAATGGTCATGTATATGGAATTAATGTTATGATTATATTTAGTCCACATAATGAAAATTTTAACACGAGGGCTATTCAAGTGATTAATAAGTTGAAGAATGAAAATAGTTGACTAAAGAAAGAGGTTGAAAGAAGGTCAAATTAAGTGCATATAAAGTTTAAACTTCAGAGGACAAAAATGTTGGAAGATTATATTAAATTATTGAAGCACGAGAATAAGAATTTGAGAAAAGAAAAAAAAGAGTTAGAGATTAAGTTTACATATACTACAGTTGGATTTTCTACATTATTGATGGCTGTAATTGCATTAATGATGATTCTAATGATGAAATACATTATGTAGGGTCATTGACAGTTGGGTTGTGATGACAATTATATTAGTAATGACAATTATGTTTAATTTATGATGATTTTTGTAATGACAATGATGTTTTAATTTCTAGTGACTTTTGTGATGACAATGATGTTTAATGTTATTAGCACCTTTTGTCAATCTTGTATATTGCGTTTAGATTTGTTTATAATCATCAGAGATTTATTATTGCAATAATAACTCTATATAAATTAAATATATTGCAATTTTGTAATTGCAATAATTTTGTAATTGTTTTTAACATTATATATTAGAATATGCAAAATAAAGAGAATAATATTATTCAAATAAGTATAATAACATCACACAAAGATGATATATGTTCAAATGTATCAAGTTTTCTATTCAAATACAAAAATATAGACCTAAAAAAGTTCTTACATTACATTTATAATATTTGGTTTCCTTCACTTGCAAACGTTTGGGTTGTATCTTGTGACCTTTGACCAACCCTTTTTAATGCTGCTCTTGTTTTCTTTGCTTCTGCTTGTAACTGTTAAGTAGTGATACTTGGATGCCCTCTAAACTTCAGCCCCCTAGGTTCAAATGATAATTTGAATATGTGAGGATCAGTATCCCCTAACCTTCGCTTGTTAACATTTCTGGAACTACGAACATAACATTATAATGTAATAGTTAAATTATGTTAAGTTTATCACATGTTTCTGAATTCAATTTCATTATATAAGGAACTTACAATATTACTCTCCTGAGTTGCTATGACGACATTTTCAATAGTATTTTGTCCAGTTACATGTGAACAAGCGTCAATTACTATTTATGGAGTTATAGATGATCAACACTATGCACCTACAATGTTACAAACATCAATGGGTTAGCAAGTTTATACATGTTCCGTGTTCAATAAAATATTATCCATGTTCAATAGTCATGTTTATACATACATTTACAGATGTTGCTGTTGGGCCCTCTTTATTACATCTTCTTGCATTATGATCAGCAGTACCGCATATACTAGATTTTTACACTTGTCCCATCTGAGCTAACTTGGATTATTCACTTTTTTGGCTCATTCACAGCCTTTCTTCTTCCTTTTTAAGGTTTACCAGGTATAACTCTTTTAACAAGTAAGTGTACTTACTTGGCATTAGAAACTGGCCAAAAAATGTGACCCCTCACAGGTTGCAGCACATGCTGATACAATCTTTGAAATTGACACTTCTTGAAAAAAAATCATCTACAAATGCTTCCACCCTCTACTTTGCAGAATTTATTGCACTTATTCCATGTAGACATGGATAACTATATAAATCTCATACCCTGCAACTACACATATGATCCCGTCCAATTCTGACTGCATGCTTTGCATCACTCTTTAATACTTCATAAACCCCATCTCTGTTCCATACTATTCTTCATTGCATAACTTCTATCTTATTCTTCTCCAATTTCTTAGCAATTGATGGCGCGATGTCAATTCTCCATCCACCTACATAGCCCATCCTATCTACATGTCTCCTCATCCATTGAAAGTTTCACACATGTTATTGTTAACAATTGGACACTTCGATTTAAATGACTTATACCATCTGACCTATGTCTCTTTAGGATATTCAAGCAAAGCTATCACATATCCAAGTTTGATTTTTTCAAGTCTCTTCAGTTGTTCGTTGAAGTTTTCTACAAATGTTGGCCATCCACACATCCAAAATTGTTTTTTAACATCTTTCCCACTCCAATTATGATGCCAGTTATAATAGATGTGCCTTACACACATTTGATGTACAACATTGGGTAGAATTTCTTGCACAGCTCTTATTAATCCCTATAAAATGGTAAATAATGACTTAGTAATTAATTGTAATGTAGAAATAATTAAGTTAGGTAAAAGTAGTTAAGTGAAATATAGAAATGACCTTTTGCATGTCAGATATTAGGGTAACACCACTTCCATCATCCATGTCTAGATCTGATACCAATTGGTTAATAAACTACCTCCACAAATCAGTATTCTCTACCTCTACAACTACCCATGTTAAAGGGTATATCCCTTCATCCTCATCTTTTCCTACTGCACTTAGCAATTGTCCTTAAAAGTTAGTCTTAAAGAAAAACCATCAAGACCAAATATTGGCCTCAAATGACTCGATCCCCTTTTCATAACTTCAAAACAAATGTATAACCTCTTAAACTGTAACACATTAATAACATAATAAATTAGCTTTCATGTAGTAAACTATATCACATAAAATATGGTTTAGATCCTTACTTGTAACAGTGTTGTGGATCCAGGATTGCTGATCTCCAATTTATGTACATACCTTTGCAGCTTCGCATATTCATTCATATAATCTATAGCTCTTTCCTTCCTAAGTCACCTCTTTGCTGCTCAACACATACTAGAGTTGACAAATATATTCAACTTCTCTCTACATTTTTCAATCATTTTTGCCATTGAGATACTTGACTTTTCAAGAATTATATCCATGAAATATCTCATCAAAAACTTAACAGTTACCATTTTGGGTTTGTTTGATATGTAACAATAATGATCAGGGTTATAAGTTTTTATTCTAAAGCCTCGTTCATTCTTATCATATCTAACATATAACTCCCATGGGCACCTCTGAATACAACAAACCATAATTCGTTTGCTTTCATTTTTCTTCCACCATACATTGAAGCCAGTTTGCACTGAATATTGAAAAACAACATCTTTATACTCCTTTGTAGTTGCAAATTTCATCCCTAATGCCCATTGTGGTGCTACATCAGTTAATTGGTTTTAATACTTCTACTTGATCTTTGTAATGTTTCACTAGGGTCCTCTCCATTAGGATATTCATCACTACGCAATGGGCATCCACAATCTATTGAACTTATTTCAATAAGTTGATTGTGATCAGGAAGATGCAATTCAAATTCAGTTACCTCCAATGAGTATCAATACTTTCATTATAAGATACTAAATCATCTGCACTTTCTTGTTCTTGCACTTCATTATCATTACCTTTTTCAACATCACGTTCATCACCTTTACCTAAGTCCATGATACTTGATACTTCAAAATGTTCATCTTCATCTAAATACCCCCTACTTACTTCTTCATCTTACAGTGCATCCATGATTTTCTTCCACTGAAAGAAAGAAATGATTGCTCATCAATTTATACACTTATTTGTTAAACAAATATATGTTTGAGAAAAGTTCTAAACTATTGCATTAACAATATGAATCTCTAGTGTTTGTAGAGATACACATAAATCTGAAAATATATTTGCACTTTTTACAAAAATCTATAAAATTAACAAAACATATATCTAATAAAAAAAGACATAATTCTGCATATATGTCTGGACATAAATCTGCATGTCAATGTTTTAATGACAATGAAAAATAGTTATATTTGAAGAGGATATTCATTATATGCATATGTATTTCGCAAATATGTAGATTTCATTATATACAGATTTCTACTCAAATACAACCTATACATTTGCAACTTACTGAATGACATAAAACATTAAAGTTAACGAATCATAACACCATTCATTTCAAAATATGGAGTGCCAATTATAGGTAAAACACCAGCAAATGATGTGAAAAAAACTAAATGACAACATATTTACAAAGTGGAAAAGACTGGAAGGCCATTTTTGCAAACTAAAAGTGATTAGAGGGCCATGCAGATTGGATTATATAATATTTATGAAGTTAGAGTCTCATCTTAGTGTTAGCTATTAACTTGTAAATGTGCCCTGCCTACTTAATTCCTGTCAAGCTACTAACTTATCAGCTGATTAAGTTAAATGATGCTAAATATATTTCATTCTCAATGGCCCATCCACACAATGTGATACTTCTGTTTGCAAGCAAAACATTTATACTTGACTAGGCCAAATTATATAAATTTAGATGAGTCTTTGATTTTCAAAAATCTGCATCTCATGTCCTAAGCAGCAGAGACAAATTCCATATTAGAGACAAGTCCATCTTTTCGTTGCCTCATCTATTTTTTTTCTTAAGATGCTAGCTAAAAGAAAATTCATTTTGTCTTCACTTGTCAGGGGATGTGGATGTAATTATTAGGAGGTGCTGCTTTTTCAATTTCAACATTATGATTTAATAGCAAATTAAACCATGTAACATAGTAGTAGAGGAGTATTTGTATTGCAAATAGTGGTCCGTGCTAAAAGGTGGTCCACTACTGCTTGAGAGAGATAACTTTTCCATTATTTATTTATCTGCAATTCCAACATCACTGTCAGTATTGGACCACTTGAATAACTATAATATTGAACAACAAAAAATGACATTACACCAAAGAACAAAACCTACCTCAACCGGTCACTGAATTTGAGACGTTCACACCAATCTCTATGTTGCCTCCGTACTTCTCTTTGGAGACATCGGAAGCTTCAATAATCGGAATATAGAAGCTTTAACAGCACCAATAGTTCACATGTAGTGAGGGAGATGCCAACTTCTTCAAACAATTGCAAGAAGCCGGAGAAGCAGAAACATCATCGGAGATTGGAGAAGAGAAGACGGAGAAGGAGGAGGCTTTCACGAATAGCCTCAAGCATCGAAAATTTGGTACAAGAGAGGAGCCTAAATAGCCTGTGAAATGCACCATTTGATAGGTGTCTAGTTGTGGGTCCCACCTACATAGTTGGACTGCCAGCTTGTCCTAGTGAATCGCACAGAAAAAGATCCAATGAGAAATTGACACGCGTCCATGACAGGTGGTACTTAATAGAAGGTCAACTGTGAAGTTGATTCATGGTCCTTTTAAAACATATTTGAGAACCTTATGATTCATTTTGAACGTTTTGTAAAACATTAAAATTGTGTTTGAACACCGCCAAACGTTAGGGTTTGACCTGTATTTAGGACAAAACCTTGAGGTGTAATTTGCACTTTTTGCCCTAAAGATTAAGGCAACTTTAGTTTGGATGCATTTCAACTTTTCAGACTCTTCCACCAAGCTTATTGTTTCCTTCCACATACCATCTTTGTTGGTCAGTCAAGTTCTTTTGGTCCAAATCTTAGGCAACAGCCATGATCTCATCACTATTCTTTTACATACAAGTAGAGGGTAGAAGCTCCAACAAGTAACCTCTTTTTGTGTTGTCTTGAGGGTATAGAACACTATATGAGTTTCGCTAACATGACCTTCTAATCTTAACTACCTACCTTTCAGTAACATCTCCTCTGTTCAACTCTACCCCTTCGGCTCTACTTCTACCGCATGCCAACCCGAATATCTTCAAATAAGTAACACTGTTAGGCAAACCATTGAGTAGATAAACTTGCTTGTTATAATTCTACTTCCCTTTTCTTTGCAAGTTAGATTTTCAACTTCAACTATAGCCCAAAGGAGAAATGAGGACCTTTAAGAAGTAAGTATCATTCTTTTAACTTATGTTTTTTTTTATTATACTTGGGGTCTCTCTTAGCTAAAACATCGAATAGATAAGTTGGTTTGTCTCTTTTTAGGTTTGTAGATCTTCGGACTTTAACCAGCACAGAGGAGCGAGACCCCAATAAGAGGTAAGCAGCTAATTCGTTACTAATTGATTATTGAGTACACTTGACTGATTGATACCGTTTGGCATGCTTAAAGTCTCCACCTTTCCTTAATATGATCATAACAATGTTCTACTAAACTGCTCATTATGATTTTTTTTCTCTGATCCAACTGCTGAGATATTTTGTAACTTGTTCCTTAGTGTTTTCGTTGCTTTTAAAGAATCTTTCATTTCATTTCTTACAAATTTTGTACGTAGATGAACCGAAAGTGATAAGCCAAATGTTTTTATTGCTAGTGCCCATAGTCTATCATAAAATTTATCTGATCTCTTGAAATAATTATTTCATTTGATCTAATATACTATCCAACTTATATTCAAGACTTAAATATTTATAAACATTCTATTAGATTAATTTTAGAAAAATATTCACCTAATTTATACTTAATAAACTAAAATATGCCTTTTATACAAAAATTATAAATATTTAAAATATCTTTTCTTCATTTATTTCCATAATTACTAAAATTTCCTTAACCTTAATATTCTTAAAAATATCAAAATTATTCAAAATTTCCTTCTTTTTCCAAATTTAAACCTAACATTTTCTATAAAAGGCCAAAATACTCCCCTCTACTCATCTTTTCTCTTTTCTTCCTTTAATTACCCTTAAATATTATGAAAATTCTAAGAATACCCTTACTTATCTCCAAAAATTTTCAAAATGCCCCTAAACACCCTTTCTTCCTATTTTATCCCTAACTTTATCTGTAATTATGAAATTATCCTTATATCGCAAATTTTTTATAAAACCCCCCATTTTTTCATAAAATCCAATTCTTGCCCTCTTCTTCAACCTTTCTTCTTCCATCACTAAAATCACGTTTTACTCCCCTCCCTCTCCTTTTCTTCCTACCCTTTTTTTCCTTCTTGCTTTTTTCATCACTCACGCCATTTGTTTTCCTTTTCAATCATCCTTCATCATTTCATTTTTTTTCTCCAGAATTCTTCTCTTTTCACTCCTTATTCATTAACTCATCTCTTTTTTTTTTCAACTTTTGGTAAATCTCACTCCCTCTCTTCTCTTCTCTTCTCTTTCTAGTAAAATTTTTAGCTTTTATGCACTTAATTTCACTCAAAATTTTCACAAACCAATTAGTTGTTATAAATTTTAAGCCAATAATTAGCTTAGATTGAATTTAAACTCACCAAGACAAAGAAGGAAGCATGGAATTTCACCTCACTAAAATTTCTAATTTCCAAAAAAATTTCAAGTGAAATTAACACAAATTGCCTCTTTAACTTATTGTCAGATGAATAAGAAAAGAAGACAATGGGGAATTGTTACATATGTAGTAAAGAAAGAAAAAAAAAACTCATATGTAAAAGGAATTATGTAGTTTCAGCACCTCACCCAACTAGAAATGGAGGAGAAGAATAGAAAATGAAGGCTCGTCTTATTCACTTAATTTCACTAAAAAATTTCACAAACTAATAAGCTATAATAGGTTTTAAACCAATAATTAGTTGAGATTGAATTCAAACTCACCAAGATAAAGAAGGAAGCATATAATTTCAACTCATTAAAATTTCCAATTTTTTAGAAATTTTTTTAATGAAATCAACACAAATTGCCCTCTAATTCACTGCTAGATGTTGCAGTCTAGCTATACTAATAATTTTGACAACTCTAAACCTAAACCAGACAAATGCAAGCACATCTTGTCAACAAGTAGTAAAATGGAGTAAATCCTAAGTATCATTCTCTTTAGGAATCTAAGCGTAACACGAGGTCAATTAATATCAATTTATCTAGACAACTCTAAAAGGATTTATTTGACGAGAAACAAATAACAACAAACAAAAACAAAAAAACAAACAAAGTTCAATCTAAACATAAGATAAAGGAAAAGGAGTCTAACAAATAATAAATTAGCTAGGGCCTAAGATCTAATAGGTTAAGCACACAAAAACACAACATTGGATAGACTTAAGGCCTACGTCACTAATACAAGACATAATCACGGTCATTAAAATATTTATTCTCTTCTAAACTCAATTCATCTAATTTTGATCTAACAGACAGGCTAGAATAAAAGGCATTAATTTCAAAACGCCTAAGATCAAGTTCGTTAATTTTAAGAACCCTCACAAAAGACTTTAGGGTCGGTTTAACACTTAAATTCAATTGTGTTACCTAATTAATCTTCCAATAATTAAAAAGCATATGGTTATAGGTCTTTTAATTATCTAAAAATCTCACTAAGATAGTCTTTTAAGCAAGATTAAATATTAAACACTTTAATTAGATAAAATTCCTGCAACAAATATAAAACTCATTAAAATCCTAATCCTAACCAAGCATTTAGGCACACATGTTCAATAATGGAAACACAAATATAATAATAAAACACATATCCATTAATAAAGTAAAGAGTTAATACAAAATAAATACAAAGAGAAGAAAATACAATCGAAATATGGTCTATCTCGAATAAATCCACTCTTTGATCCACCTTATATCTCTTAGGAACTCCAATCTAAAAGCAACATATAGAGATTAAACTAAAAGAAAAGAAAAAATATACAAAAACCTAGCCTAATAAGATGAAGAATGCCTTGAAGGGCGACTCTCCACTCTTCTGCCGACTCTCTCTTTGTTTCAGCGAGTTTGTGGCTTTTATACGTGTGATTCTTGGTTGCTTAGGGCTTTTTAGTGAAGCTGCACCGTTCTACTCTTACTTGTTTCTTAAACAAGCTCCAAGCTGTCGTTTAATGTGTCTCTTGTAAACCGTTTGATGCATCTCCTGCAGCCACGTGTATTAAAGATGGAGCCTGCCGTATTGAAAATTGGAGAGACCGTCGTATATGGTGTTGAAAGCCACCGTATAATGCTTGACTCGTCGTATAAGAAAGCATGTGGAACTTGCCTTATAATATGCATTGAAGCCGCCAGATTTCTCACAAGCTTGGAGTGATTAGAGCCGCAAATCTTAACCAAGAAAGCAAAAAGTCTAAAGCTTGTCCATGAATGAGCTCTCCTTAAGGTGTAGCCGTATTCAAGCTTTCTTTCAAGCTTATGCCTAAGGCCGCAATTGTTGACTATGAAGAAGACTAAAGAGACTTTCTTTGTTTTTAATCACGTTGCTCTCTCATGGAAGACTTGCTTTGACTTAATTATGTTGTTGTCTTCGGTTGGTCTTCATTTGATTTTCTCCTGGAAGCTCTCTCACGTATGGCTCTCACTTGCCTTCAGTTGGTTTGTATTTTTTTTCTTTAATTCTCTCCAGCAGGTTGTTCAAGGGCGGCTCTCTATCCAGCAGATTGGTTTTTCACTTGGCCTTAATATGTGCTCCAATTGCTTTCAAAATTATTCAAAAATTTTCCAATTTGTTCCTGATCCACAAAATAATTGAAATTAACAATAATAACTCCATATTGGTATAATTTAAATAATAAATGGGCAAAAATATAATAATAAATACAATTAAAATCAATAGAAAATGCACATCAACACCAGATGAATAAGAAAAGAAGAGAATAAGGAATTGTTACACAGGTAGCAAAGAATGAAAAGAAAAACTCACATGCAGACGGAATTATGTAGTTTCGGCACCTCACCCAACTGGAAGTGGAGTAGAAAAATAGAAAATGAAGGCTAGTTTTCGTTGAATCAACTCATAAACTCATATGCATTCATCATTTTATGGGCCGAGTCATGTTGTATTAACTGTTTGGGTCAAATCCAGCTCAATTGTTTTATGGGTTTTACACTTATGTTTGGATTTCTTCTTCAATGCACCTCTCATCTGGGTTTGCAAGAAAATCTCTCCATTCATCGAAGACTTGAAAGTATTCAAAGAAGATTAACCATACCCAGTTTCTAATACTTTTTCTATACCCAATTTATTACCTTTTGTGTCATATACACTTCAATGAACCAACTTTGCCATCTTTTGTGTTCTGTTTCTTAACCAAAAAATTTAATCTTTCAAGAGTAAAACGATTATCCATCTCGTATTTGGAATAAGCAATGTCACTAGTTTAGTTTATGGGGTTTGACACAGGGAAAGATTTCAAACTCTTGAGCTTCGGAGATGAGCTCATCCGTAGCTGAGTCATCAATGTCTGATAGACACCCATGCGGGAGTATAGCAGACATCTGCGCCATTCCAGTTTGACTATAAAGTTGAAAGAGATCAGTCAAACAGTATTGAAATAAAAAATTATTTATTTAAATAAAAATAAAAAATCATTCCATGCTATAATCTAGGTGTTATTTATCTATTAAAAATATATATTAACGTATCAAACGCCTCAGTATTGTTAATAAAATCATTAATGACAGATTTTTTTTTTTTGGTATAAATTGAAAGTTCGGGCATTTGATTATTACTTTTTTAAGTTTAAACTATTATTGTAAAATTGATTAAAGTTTTAATTATTTTATAATTTATCATAAATATATCAAATAACTTGTTCATAGTTTTCCTTTTTTTTAATTTTTAAAAATACTTACGGTGAATTAGGAGATCTGAAATAGAGTTTTTATCTCTTATGGCCTATTTGTTTGTATTTATGTTTTCTGTTTTCTATTTTTGTTTTCAAAAAACAGAGAAACAGAGGAAAAAAAATATGTTTGCATGTATTTTATTTATATTTTCTATTATCAAAATTAGATAAATATAAACAGAAACAAAGAAACAATAAAATGATGTTTTCTTGCATTTTGAAAACAGATTTTATAAACAGATTTTTTTTACATTGAATAATGAATACAATCTATTGACTAATAATATATTT
>JAOXYD010000005.1:12988868-13010713 GCA_028565735.1 Pinacopodium congolense | reverse complement strand
ACATTGTTGAACCAAGGATGTAAAGAATTCAAGTAGTAAAAGTTGATGATGAATATAAAAGGGAGGTACACCTTGAACTTACATTAATAAATTGCATGTGTATAATTGTTACACGGATAGAATAATTAATTTCTTGAAAATAAAATTATTTTTAAATACTTTGTGTGAATGTCTTATTTTCTTACTATGGACTATTGGTTGACCTATAGGATTAGATCAGCCTACTGAATATGACGTGTAGGTACATCAGTGGACTGATATTAGTTCTTCGATTAATCAAACGATCTAAATTTTGTAAATTTTTTTTTTTTTTTTGTCTGCATACTATCAATGAATTATTTTATATTTCTTGTTTGTGTGTTGTGCAGCGATGATTATCGATCAAAAGATAGAAATAGATCAGCCAACCGAAGGTGAATCGATTGACCGATATGTATTGTGTGGTCGACTAAACTATTGAAGTTTTATGGGTTTTAATTCCTTCTCCTGTGCTATTTTGTGGTCGTGTATAATATTTGTATATGATTTTTTAAAATTTTATACATGTTAAAAATCTTAATTAGATTGCATAAATAGTTTCTTAATTTCTTTTAGTTTGTACTGGTCGATGAGCCGTTTTAAAATGTTCTTTTGTCTAAAATTTTGTGTGTCTTGATAAATGCTTTATGTGATTAATTTGAGTACTTGTGTTCAGATTCCTTATAGATTATATGACCATTCTTGCATTTATAAGCACTTTAAAAACATAGTTTGAGCATATTTTCAATAATCAATTTTTTGACTTCTCAATCCATCTCATCTATTCTAAACACTTACTTATTCTTTTTAGACAAATTGCTTTCATTGAGGGGGAACTTAGATCTTTCGCTAAAAGGTCATTAATAAATAGCCTTCATGCATTAGTTTAAGAAAAAAAATTTGAAAGGACATTAGTTTATTTAAAATTGTTTGAAAAGTTGAAATGTTTTAATAGAAAAAGTTTCAAGGATCATAAAGTTTTAAATCTAGACTACACGTATTTTATGATCTCCTATAGTGGGTCTTAAATCATTCATGAAATAACTTTTGGCCTTTAGAAAATTTCATGACATTATTTTGAGCATGACATTAAAGAATGGAGACTCTGTAGATATTTATGATGTTTGAATCTTTGAAAGGGGTTATCAAAATTTGATACTTAGTTGTATATTCTTGAATATTTTGGTTTTAAAGCATTATCCTTGTATAGAGGGAGAGAATGGAACTTCATTTCAATTGCATAATTGAGTTTATTTCTTCCTTGAGTGTTTAAAAAGTCAAGCATGAATGCATTTGTGGTTAAATGATTTGATATGATCCTTCTCATGCATTTTTATTTTTTGCATTGAAAGTTTGATTTATTGAAAAACTAGATTACATGGATCTAAGGGGAGTCATTGATAGATTTTTTTGATTAGTTGAGACTCTTAAAATATTTTTTAACAATTGATGTCAAGTATGAAGTAACTTTATTTGGTATCTTGAAATTTTTTGCATGATGTATATGACGTTATGATGCTAATTTAATAACTTGTTTTTTTATTATGTGTTATTGCTTCTTGTTGATGCTTTGTTCGTTTTGGATATTATTAACAATTGGTATTATAGCCCTTATCTCATTGTAATTGATCGTATCATTATTTGGCTTATGTTGTTTTTATTACAATTAGTATCAAGAAGTTGTTTTTCAACAACTTATGATGTTTGTAAACAAGTAGTATCTTATTTTGAGAAATGGGTTTCGAACGACAAGAATAATTGGTATGAAGTTTTTTATTTTCCAACAAATAGGGTCAAGTTTTTGTCCTCTAGCATATGGTATCATGTTTTTCAACAATTGGTATAGACAAGTCTCATTTTCAGTATATTTGATTTAAGGCAGCGCTATAGTTACGACACTGACTTATCTCAATTGATCCTTTCCTGGGGTTTGGTTATGCCTTAGACTTAGGTAATAGGCTTAAAGTTTAAGAAGTCTAGTCCTAAATTATCCTAATCTAAGACTATTACCCTCATGATCAACCAATCTTTGCTTAGTTCATTGATTTAATCCATGTTGTTTATTGACTTTTCTAATAACCTAGGTAGATGTTGGATCCTAGATTATCTGAAGTCAATATCCTAAGTGATCAGTTTAAGACAAGCATTAATCATTCAATAAATAAAGATTAATTCATTAATCATACATTAATCATAAAGTAACACAATTAATCATTCATAAACACATTTAGCATGATAACTTAACTGAAATTAAACATTAATCACAACAATTAATCAAAACATAAGAGAAATATAACTTAAGCAACAATACTTTGATTAATTCAAAATAACAAAAATAATACACGAAATTAAGAGTTTAGAATGAACCAAATCATATCCCCAGATGGTATTCTAACTCATAACTACGTGACTACTACTGTTGGAACTCCAAATAACTTGAAAAACTCATATTACAAAAGAAAGAAATGAAAAACAACCTAAGACTACTTTGATCTGAAAAATAAGGTGTTTTGATCCTAAAACTGATGCCTAAAACATCTGGGAGAGGCCCCTTTATATAGGGATTGAGCAATTGTAAGTAGAGGAAGAAGCCAAGCCACAAATGTTGAAAATTTTGGTCAAAAATGGATGATGCACGTGTATTAACGACGCCCCACCGTCCAATAACAGCACCATGTTCATCAATAACGACACCCTGTTCAACGAATAATGGTACCCTGGTAGGGGATCTTTTTTGTTGACTTTCAATTTGACTTTTCACACAACTTTCATATTTTGACTCCAATCTTCATATTTAAGCTCCCCCACGCAAAGTAAACATAATAACACATAATAACACATAAATGGATCATTTAGGCACTAAAATAGGGTTAAATTAACAGCAAATAACATCCAAAAATACTATAAATTTAACCCCTAACAAATAAGTTGTTGTTTAAGTTGTTATGGAAGATTATTCATATTATGCATAACTTTTTTGATCATTTTAAGGCACCTTTAGATAGAAGAGGTGTGGGATTAATTTAAGGACTTATAGCATCATGTGATGAAGTTCCAAACAAATTTTTCAAGGTCATATGACAATCCATTCATAATGTATCAAGAGAAGAATAAAAGAAGCTCAAACAAGCACCAGTTTTGGTATGAGTTACTTTAATGATGCATTAGGTTCCCTATAAAAGCTCAGATTTTTACAAATTTTATAGGGTGCACGAACATTGTATGAAGAACTTACATATAAAATTTCCTGACCATATAAGGTGCAGAAAAGAATTTATAGTAAAAAAAACAAGAAGAGATAAAATTTGGAAAAGCTGTCAAACACCTCTATCCCTATGTCACTCTAGCGACTTGATAGTTTCCAGGATTTGCAAGATTATGTGTTTAAGTCGGTTATATGATATTTTTAGACCAAGAAGACAAGGAAAAACCCTAGAAACTGCCACTCTAAGCCTAAGGAACATCTAAGGCAAAAAACAAAGGGTTTTAAACGAGAAAAAAAAAATCAAGAAACTCAAGATCAAGAGGGAGAATTCAGATTCAAGAAGTTGTTAAGATTTTCTAGTAAAGGGACTTCCACCTACATCCACTACTTATCTTTCTATTGCTTTCTTTTTAAATTTAAATCTGAACAGTGGTTTTTTTAACATGATTATGGATTGCTAGATCTAGTTTAAAGTTTATTCTTTAATAGTTATTCAACTTTTATCTTATTAATTTAATGCATAGTTATTTATGCTAATTGTTGAGCCTATAATCACTTGACATCGAGAAATTATTTTGATTTACTTGATTTAGGTTACACAATGAGAGTTACTAAGCTAACAAAGCTATAATTATTAGATTAATACATAATTGAAGAGAGATTTTAGTTGCTTGTTAATTGTCCTTAAGATTGATTTAAATCCAATTTCATGTTTAAGAGTAATGTTGTGAACTAAGAGGTTATAATCCAACTTGTAAATATTTCAATTAGGATTAATTGATTACATCTCAAGAGAGAATAATCAACTATTAAATATCTAGGATCAAAATAATAATCAATAAGGTAAAAGGAAGAGAAACCAGGATAGAACAACCCTTATCTCTTCATCACTGAATAATTTGATTGTTTTGTTTTCTTCTACGATTTAATTCATTTAATTTATTGGTTTAGTTTAATATTTCAATTTCTATAATTTTGTTTTATCTTAAACAAAGTTTAATTCAAATTTTTTTATGTCTATATTCAATCCTCATGGGATCGATATCTATTATACTATAAGTTATAACCTATATACTTGAAGTGTAGCGAAAACAAACAAACAACATCTCTCTTAACCTCCTCACTTGGTTTAACAATTGGTTCACTAGGTAAAGGTTGAATATCTAAGGAGTCATCCTTATGCTCTTCTTAACCTAATTTCTCTAAATCCTTGGATAAACCTAAATCTTCATCATCAAAACTCTTCTTAAGATCAAAAGAGTTAGATTCAACAAGTGCTCAAATATAGAAAGCATTAATTCTTCAATTATCATAGTTCTCTTATTAAACACCTTATAAACTGTACTAGTAAAAGAATAACCATTAAATATGTTTTTTTTTACGATTTAACATCAAATTTACCTAAATTATTTCTAGTATTTAAACTAAATAATTTAAAACTAAACACTTTCAAATAACTCACCTTTGGTTTCTTTCCATTCCAAATTCATATAAAAAATTTTTCTATATAGGGTCTTATATAGACATATTGGATACCATGTACATGCAACAGCTTCCACCCAAAAGTATTTGGGAACAAAATTTTCATTCAACATGGTTCTAGCAATTTCTTACAAAATTCTATTCTACATCTCAATAACTCCATTTTTTTAGGGTTTCCAAGACTTGTAAATTTATGAAAAATGTCATTTTTTTCACAATATACATTAAATAAATCATTTTGAAATTCTTTAACATGATCACTTTTAATAGAAGTAATCTTGTAGCCTTTTTCCAATTGATCTCTTTTTAAAAATTTAACAAAAGATCTAAAACATTCATCTTTGCTAGTAAGAAACATAACCCATGTAAATCTACAATAATCAACAACAATCACATATGCATACAATTTACTACCTAAACTTACAGTTTTGGATGGTTCAAACTAGTTTATATGTAATATTTATAAAGTTCTATAAGTTGATACCATTTTTTTCTTATTGAATGAAGCTTTAGTTTGCTTTCCCATTTGACATACATCACACATCTTGTCTTTTTCCTACTTCATTCTTGGTAGGCCATTCACTAGATCCTTGTTGCAAATATTTGAAATGTGTTCCATACTAGCATGATCTAACCTCCTAAGAAACATCCAAGAATCATCATTCATAGAAATCAAACACTCAACATATTGGTTAAAGATATCATTCAAATCAATAGTATAATATTTCCCACTCTTTTAAAAATAAAAACAATGCAGTTATCTATCACTTTAAAAACTATTTATGATTTTCCTTCAAAAGTTACTTTGAAACCTTTATCATATAATTAACGTACACTTATCAAATTATGCTTTAAACCTTTTACTAAAAGTACATTATCAATGGTAGAGTTATACTTACTAACTTTGCAAATGCCAATTATCTTACTCTTGACATTGTCTCTATAAGTGATAAAGAAACAAATTGCGAAGTATCTCCCATCGTATGCCTAGAGCATTCACTATCTATATACCATGTGCTCCTCTTAAAATCCTACAAAATAAAGAAAATTATTTCACTTTAGGTACACACGTTACTTTTAGTCATTGGGGGTTAGATACCTTTCTATTCCTAAAGCCTTCGATAAACTAAAAAACTTAGATAATTTATCAAAATAAAATTTTTCTAAGTGACCAAACCTACTACAACAATCACAAACGTATGTAACTTTATGAAAACACATGCTTGGTCTAAAGTTGCTCTTATATGCAAATCTTGATGCAACATTTCTAAAATTTCTTCTTTTTTGAAATATTGGTCTAAAATGAGTGTAAGAAACATTTCTTAATGCATGACATAAATAGGATGTGCATGTGAATATGTAGGCTAAATGTGCATAGATTCTGGCCTATATAAATTATGTGTTGATTTTTCATTTGTAAAGAAGCTATGTCTTTTCTTAGGAGCATGCACATTTCTCCTAGATGTAGATTGTGAAGTATACATAAAAGCATAAAGAATGTTCTTGGATTGAGTTTTAGAAGATAGTACATTATTATAAAAAGATGACCTAGGCACATTCCACTCCCTAAAGTGAAGCCTAAGTCACACCTATCATTGGAAGCATTTTGGGATCCTAGCATGTTCTAAACCCTTAACAAGCTCATCATCATTCACTCTTACTACTAATTCTTTAATCTCATCATCATTAGATGGGTAAGAAATGATACCTCGTGAGATAAAACTTGACACTTTTATTTTCAAATTTGTCACTTTCCTCTTCACTTTTGGTCTCCCACAAGCCTTCTAGGATTTCTTTGCCTTCATATCCTTCTTGTCCCTTCTTTCTTTCTTGATACTTCTTTCATCCCCCTCATTCTCCTTGAAAAGTGGACAATGACTCTTTAGATGGCCTAGTTTCCTACATTCAAAATAAATAAAATTAGTAGATTTTCTCTTGTAACCATTCTTGACTTGTTCTCTTCCCTTGGAGTATGCCTTTTTCTTCAAAAATTTCTTGAACTTTCTAGTGAGAAAAGCTTTTTCATCCTTACTATTATTTGAAGGGATTTTTTCTGCACTAGACTCCTCTTTCTTGGCTTTGAATGCCAAGTTTTTTCTTCATAGTAAAGCTTCCTCCTCTTTTGCTTTTGAATCCTTAATCATCATCACATGTTTAAGCAATGAACCTATCAATTCTTCCAAAGGTAAAATCTTAAGGTCTTTTGCCTCTTAAATGGTGGTTACCTTTGCCTCTCATTGCTTTCGTAAAGACCTCAAAATCTTTCTAATAAGTTCAACATTTGAATATGTTCTTCTTAGACCCTTTAATGCACTTATGATTTCAATGAATCAAGTATACATGTTGAAAATGCTATCATTATAATGCATGGAAAATCACTTATATTGGTGAATGAGGATGGACATCTTACTCTATTTCACTTGGTTTCTACCTTCATGACTAACTTCCAATATATGCCAAATTTCTCTAACTACTTCACACATAGACACTATTGAATTCATTTCTACTTAATGCATAAAACAAAATATTAATGGCTCTACTATTTAATGAAATGAGTCTTTAATCTTCTACATTCTACTTTTCTTTCACCTTAAAACCTTTATGAGCATTTTCTATCTTTATGGGAATGTATGAACTTTCACTCAATATATCCCACAATTTAACATTTTTAGCTTGAAGAAAAACTTCATCCTAGTTTTCCAATACAAGTAATCATTTCCATCGAAACATGGTGTTGTACTTAAATTTTGACCCTTGTGACCACATAAACCTAGCAAATATACCATGACAGATGTTTACTCACAATTTTGTTAGAACTTAATGCACATTTAAGACTTAGGTTTTGATACCAATTGTAAGCCTTAAAAGGCACTCAAGAGGAGGAGGTGAAATGGATGACGAAAATTTTCTAAACTAATTAAACTAGCTACCTAAATCATTTCAATCAAAATGTAATCACTAAACCAATATTCAACCTAATATGATATGCATATGTCGATGCCAAATAAATAACAATGAAAGCAATAACTAAACCACATAAGAAGCAATAAGTAAAGAGTTAAGGGTAGAGAATGACACCAAGATTTATAAAGGTTCACCTACCCCAAAGATAAACTATGTCCTCTCTCGAATTACTTGTTTAAAGTTTCACCAACTAATGACAAACAAATACAATATTCTTCTAGGATAAAGAGTAACCCCTTATAAGACACAATCTTATTGTTGAATTAAAAGACACAATCTTCTTGTTGAAGGTGAAGTGTAGCCTTTCAACAAGTCTTTATATGGCAAAAATGAGCCTTTAAAGCAACCAAATAATTCACAAATCTCCTTACAAATAACAATATATGCCCAAAGAGGTTTTTCACTTAAAACTCAATTAAACTAAAGGTTCTTTAGTGTGTAAAAACCAAATGAATGCATAATGACCCTCTTTAAACCTTAATAAATTGAACAATATGATCTAATAACTCAAAAATTAGATTTAAAAAATTAAATATAAAGATAATATGTGTGTTTTCATCCTATATTTCTTGGTTGTTTTAGTTGATTAAGTATTGTTTGTGTGTTTTAAACTTAGTTAGTATGAACTTTTGAATCCTTTTCATTATCTTTTAGGTGTTTGATTTTTTTTTGGTATTTTTTTGTGTTTGAGGGAAAAATATGAACTTATTTGAAAAATAGGTTGATACACTTTGACGGTTGGATGTGCAAGAAACAAATGAAGTTCAAACCAACTCTAGATTTTGTATAGCTAAATTCGGAGAAGCATTAGGGACACTTCTAGAGCTTGAATCACTAAGAACTTTTACAAGGATCAAGAACAACATGTCAACAAGCTCCATACAACATTTTAAGTCAAAATGAGGCTTGTAGACGAAGATATAGTAGAAATACTGAGTAGAGGTCAAAGTTGCAAAAAATTGATTTGGCATGATGACGTGGCAAAACGTGTTTAATGAATTTTTGGACCAAGGAGTCGTGAAAAAAACCCTAACAGCCACTTTATAAAGGGAAGAGATCCAAGACAGAAGAGAAGGTTTTTGGGAAGAGGAAAAACATGAAGTACTTAATTTTGGAGAGGAAATTAAACATTTAACAAGTGATATCCAAATTTTCCTAAAATGGGGCTTCAACCTACACCATTAGTTTTCTCTTTTCCTTTGCCTTCCTTTTGATGTTTAATCTAAATATTATTTGTTTGAATATGATTATGGATTGCTAAATCTAGTTTATGGATTGTTCTTGAATTGATTATCCATCCTTATTCTTATTGATTTAATGCATAGTTATTTGTGTTAATTGTTAAGCTTATAATCACTTTGAATCGAGAGATTGTTTTGATTTATTTGAGTTTAGGGTGCACAACGAGAGTTAGTAACTTAACGGACTTGTAATTAATAAATTAATAAGTGGTTGAAGAGAGATCTTAACTATTTTATTAATTACATATAGGATTACTTCACATCTAGTTGAGTAGTTAGGAAAGGTTTTGTAGATTGAGAGATTGCAGGACTAATTCTATCTTACTTCAATCAAGGACAATTTGTAATTCTATCTTACGTCAATCAGGGAAAATTAGTTAAAAGCAAAATAATAAAATCACACATCCATGAACAAAATGAGTAATCAATCAACATCTAGCTACTCATCCCCTATTCATGAGATTGAATATACTCCCACATCATGTCCATTTGGCTCTACATATGATCAACTCAATCTATAATATCAGTCATACCAAACTCAACTCGCACATCAATAGCAAATAGTTAAGAATCCACTCAAGCATCTATATCAGCCAATCGAGTCTCCACACGTAAAAGAATATTAATGCTATAGTTAGTAGGTGGAGGCTGAAAAGTAGGAGCATCTGGTGGTTATGGCCTAAGTAAACTCAAAGTAGCCTCACATGAAGCTTCATTGATATCCTCCCTGAGAACTGGCTCAGGTGCTGGTAAATCCATATCATCGACTCTCTCACTCGCTTAAAGTGGCCTCTGAATGGTATTACACCAAATACCTCTAACATGAACATATTGTCACAACTTTAGAGTAGAATATGTGATAGTGGAAGCACTATGAGGTTGAATTACGACCTCACCCTCGAAAGTAACACCTTTTCCTTGAAAAATCCTCGTAAGTAAGCATAAGAAGCAAAAGTTCTTATCTGGGCGGTGAAACCTAAGCATATTACACATACTCTTCATAATAAAACAATCTAAAGGTAGGCCCTCTATAGTACCTAATCCATTAAGAATCTTGCATAAAATATAAGTATCTATAAACATGATCTCATTCAATCCAATAGCCCTCAGAGTAACATTGGCACTTAAGAGTGCCACTATAATTCGATCTCTAACACTCAACTGTGATGTAAGATAACCTCTCCTATTGGCAGGGCTAACTAATCCTAGGGTTACACAACCCTTAACAATTGAAAAAGAGGGATTGGATGTAATTGAATCACCTTGTAAGATATCATCCTTATGCTCATAAATGTCTCCTATGTCCTGTAACCTTAATAACGTAGACAAAAATGAACAAGTAATGATAATAGGGGTATCTCTCATCGTGGATGGAATGCCAAGCACCTCAAAGTCATCCTTCTCCTTCATGTTGGAAAAAAAATTCTTGAGCTTAAGTAGGATAGTACAGGCCAACTACCATCAACATCGAAGTTCTCATGAGTTGTAAACTAAGATCTATCAAATGCTAGTATTTTCCTGGAGTTAGGAGCAATTGTGAGCTATCAAGGTGACATTAGAGTGAAAACTATCCACTAAACTGATCGAAATGATTCAAAAAATGTAATGAAAGATTAAAAAATTTTCGGTGACCTCTCATCAAAATATTCCACCTCACTAGAATATTCTTTTGACAACAATGAAATAGTTAGGCTACGAAATTGGTATCAAATTAAAGCTAAAGAAAATTTGAACCTAATAATACCAAAAACTAAGAGAATGAAGCCCTAAAATGCTAGGAAAATGAAAAAGAAAGGGGCTAATATAAACAGTGAAGAATGAAGAGTTCCAAGGGAGTTTTGGGTGCAAAATGGTGTTTTTAGGATAAATTGTTGATAGAAAACAATAAAGCATGCAAAATGTGAAAGAAAGACATTAAAAATACATAATTTGGTGGAGAAAAGAGCACAAAATCAAGTCTAGAGTAGTTTTAGGCTTAGGAGTAATAAATAGGACGATTGGAGGAAGAAGAAGAAGAAAAGAAAATTGGCATCGTTTTTGTCCTTAACACATACTTAAATGGTGGTTTTTGAGGAGTTAAAAGGTGTTGTTGAAAACCACCGTTTAGGTCCCCAGAAACACTTAAACGGTGGTTCGATTGACTTAAACTCCACTATTTAATACCATCATTTAGATCTTAAAAAATACTTATAAACATGATAAATTCACATAAAAACTCACCAAATTATTTATAATTTAAGGCCTAACAATTTTAAATGTATTATACATCAAATTTGCTTAAGGATATAAACTAGAAAAACTTAAAACCAAAAATAAATCAAACTAAAAGAGAAAAAAACACATTAAAGAGACAGACTAAACTAAAAGAAAACAACTTAAAGGCCTTAAGGAAAATTAAACTTAAACACTTAAGCTCTAATTAGACTTTTCACTTCACTCTAAAGTTGGAAAATGTTGAAAACTGATGAACTCTTTAAATTTTTTATGGTTAATATCAATTTATTTTCCTTAAATCTTTTAAAAATTATTTCTTGGCTTACAAGGCAAGTTCTAGATGAATAATTGGCAATTCTCAAGGTTCTGAACCCTTATATATGTCCCAATATGTCAAAAACTTTGAAAAGAACACATATGGAGAAACTTGGGTAGGTCACGATTGTGAGTTTGAGGGGTAACGATTGTGATCAACTTTAAGTACACCTTGTGACTCCATTTTTCTAATTAGTGGATTAATGATCTCGACTCATGTAAGTAACAATCATGTTACTTACAAGAGTTGAGATCATGACTCCATTAATTACACCTCGTGACTCCCTTTTGCTAATTCTCCATCTTATTCTTTAAAGACCCAAGTCTATCTTGTTATAAACCTAGTGGGCCTTCTTGTCTCATATATCGACCTACATTGTTAGCATTCTAATAAAAATTTAAGTGGTTTTTCTATTTCAGATTATAGGTATAAGGCCCTAAAATATACCCTAGTTGAAATGATATATGATTATGAAAGTATATGTGAGTTCGTATTAATGGCCCATAGTTAGTCAATTGGAATTAATTGATACCATTCAAATGACAAGTTAAGTTGATACATGGAAATTAGAATGACTAAACCTATGACTTGTTCCTTAATATGCATATAGAAAAAATCATAACTGGGTTTTGAGGTCTTCTAGACAAATTTTCCCCTTTGTATGTAGTTTCTATAGCATCAACAATCAGACCATTTGGAGTTCTAAATTATGAGATACCTCTTGAAGTCAGAAATCACACTTGCTCAGCTTAGCATACAACTGCTTTTCCCGCAGGATCTGTAACACAATTCGAAGATGCTCAGTATTATCATGCTCATTCTTAGAATAGATCAGGATGTCATCTATAAACATCACCACAAACTGGTCTAAATAAAGCCTAAATACTCTATTCATCAAATCCATGAAAGCAGCTGGAGCATTAGTTAACCCGAATGGCATTCCTAGGAATTCATAATGTCCATAATGGGTCCTAAATGCAGCCTTCGGAATGTCTACTTCCTTAACCCTGAGTTGATAGTACCTCGATTACAGATCTACATTTCCTTAACCCAGAGTTGATAGTACCCCGATCGCAAATATATCTTTGAAAATACATCAGCGTCTTTCAATTGATCAGGCATATCTTCTGAATTTCATGATCTTTTGGTTGATATGTGGATTTTTTTTTAATATGTGACTGTTTGGACGACTGTTTGTAACAGTTGTCAGCTTATACCCTGTTTAGTTTATTCCCTACTAAGCTTTATACTTAGCACAGTGGTTTTACCCCGTATTGGTTCAGATATGAGGGTTTGAAGTCTGGGACAATAACAACCGCAATGGCCAATGAATTATGTTTTTTTTTAGAATGTATATTTGAGTTGTATGTCATAATATGAAACATGATATATTTTTTTATCAGTTTGTAAATATTGTGATACACAGATATGTACTATTTTGGTTTAAAAGTTTGGAATGCAATAACTTTAATTCAGATAAATTCAATGTGCTGGTTAAATTCTGTCTAGTAGTTGTTTGAATTCTGGTAATGTTATGTATTATTTTGCTATGTTTGAGTCCTATCTTATGTAATACCCGCTTATCCTTTCAAGGGGTATGCGAGTGTTACAATAGGTGTTAGAGAAAAGGATTATTACTTCTTTGTTGTTTCCCCACATAGTTGACTTATTCTATTCTAATTGAATCAATCATGAAGCAATCTGTTATACCATGGCTATCCTACCCACATAATTCATATCTAAACTGCATAACTTTAACAGAAGAAGAAGATGTAACTTGTAAGTTATCTAGTTACATGGCTAGGGTCAAAATTTGTGCTTGCATGACTTGGAGGGTTATTATTGAATCGATAGGAATCACCCCCTATTGCTCCTTAAAACTTTTCTTTCCCCTTTTATTTCAACTATAGATAATTGTTATTTGCCATTTCGTCTAAGAAATCATGGGTTGCATCAATGATCTTCCTCATCAATGATCCTTCAGTCGCCACATCAATTGTACCTCTTGTATTCTAATTTACACCATTAAAAATATTCGCAAAAGAAATTCCCTTGAAAGGTTATGGTGTGGACAACTCCTTAAACCTGTTCCATGCCTCATATAATGACTCCCCATCATTTTGTTGGAAATTTATGAACTCCTTAATGATTCTTGTTGTCTTCGTAATAGGAAGTACTTGGCGAGGAAAGCTTGAACTAATTGGTCCTATGTAATGATATTTTCTAGGTTGAGAGAGTTCAACAACGCCTTAACTCTATCTTTCAAAATGAAGGGGAAAAACTTCATCCTCACCATATCTTCTGACATCCCATTGAACCAAAAAGTATCATAAATCTTCATAAAATTCACAATATGGCATTAGGATCTTCATTCGCCAACCCATAAAATTGAACACTTGATTTGAGTATGTTGAGTAAATCTAGCTTAATCATAAAATTATTTGTTTGAATGGCAGGCCTAACGATTCCTTGTTAGTTGAAACTTATCCTCATAAAATATATTAATTTCTTTTAGACACCTCCCCAGTTTCCTTCTTTGACCATGATTCTTTGAATAGTTTCTTGGAGCTTCATTTTCTTAACTTCTACTCTTACCTAGTAATGTCTGAAAATTCTTCTTCAATTAATTTGTCAAACTTTCTTATACTCCTTATATTCATGCGTCTACAAATACACAGGGAAAAGTACCAAAAACTCTAAAATAAAAACCACCCAAATCAAACAAGATGCTAAAGCTACCAATTCTCGGTAACAACACCAAAAACTTGTTAGTCACTAACTGGTTTTATGCTAATACCACAAGTGAACGGGTCGTAACTTGTAGTATAAGTGGATATCATCCCACAAAGAATGGGTTTAGTCACCATCGATTCAAGTTAAATTTTGTCTAAGTAACAAATTTAAGCAATAAAAACTGAAAATAAACTAAGAAGGACAGTTTATCAAATTAAGAATTAATGTGCAAGAACTTTTGAAATCAAGTTAAAGACTAGGAATCACTCTTATCCTTTTGATTCAGTTTATATTTGACCTAAGACTTCCTAATATTTTGGTCATCCTTTCTCAAGATGTAACTAACTAATTTTCTCTAACCAAATAATATAGGATTAACCTTGCAATCTCTTAATATACAAATACTTTCCTAAAAATTCATCTAGATGTAAAGTAATATTATAAGCAGTCTATTAACCAATTAAGATCTTTTTCTAATCAATTTATAAATTTTATATTTATGAGTCTATTAAATAACAACTCTCGTTGTACACTTAACACAAATTATCAAGCTCACTCTCTCAATTTATTGCAAGGTATAAGCACAATAGATACCACAAACATTTATTTGGTTTAATTAATAAACAAGAGTTCAAAAATAGTTCAAAGAGTAATTCCTACAATATGTTCATCCACTCATGAAATAAATAAATTCAACAACAATCATATTCTCTAAAAAACATAACATAACCGAGAAGAATGAAAAGAAACAAATTCAAGTTTGCACTCATCACTTCACTCCAAAGTTGGAAAATCTGGAAAACTAGTGAACGCTTGAAGATTTTAATGGTTGATCATGATTTCTTTCTCTTAAACCCTTGAAAACTTGTTCCTTAGCTTCTAGGGCAAGCTCTAGATGAATAATTGATGGTTTTTAGGGTTCTGTATCCTTATATATGTCCCAATATATCAAAAACTCTTAAAAGAACACGTATACCGAAACTTAGGTAGTTCATGATCGTAAGTTTGGGGGGCCATGCCCACTTTGAATGCACTTTCATCGTGACTCCAATGGGTCACGATTGTGACTCTTCTCAATTTTTTTTTTAACTATTAGCTCTCTCCTTCAACTTTATACTCTATTAAGCACCTACAATCATCAAAAAGGTTTTTGCCAGAGTCACGATCTTCACTCTTCTCAATTTGTTTTTCAAACGTTAGCTATCTCCTTCAACTTTATACTCCATTAAGCACCTATAAACATAAGAAAGGTCTTTGTCAAAATCATTACTGAAACACTTAGAAACAAAATAATAATAACTTTAAAACATATCAAATTAAGTCATAAACACAACATAAACATGCAAAACCATATACTAACCAATTAAGAAATAATAATCTAAAGCACACTTATCAGAGTATAGTTAAGACTTCGAATGTCAAATCCATGAGGAAAATATTGTGACTATTAGACCATTCGCATTATAATTATCTAGAAAACTTAAGATTGTAATTTATGAAATTTAAAACAACTAAAACCTGAAACCTTTCAATCAATGCAAAGGAATCTAGAATTCTTGAAAGATTATTAAATTAAATAATTAGCTAAGGTTTAGACTTTCAATGATTCAATTGAGTTATGAAAGGGTTAGAATGCCTAATATAGGGCATATTCATTGAATGAAGACAATGTTATGGTTAAGATAATGTCTTATCTCTAGTGGTCCTACCCTGAAGTTTGATGATTCATCAAACTTAAGTAATAGGCTTAAAGTTTAAGAAGTTTAATCTAAAGATATCTTATTTCTAAATTAATACCCTCATAATTAACCAAATTTTGATCATTCGTTAATTTAATTCACGTTGTTTATTGATTTATCTAACAATTAAGGTATATTTCTAAAATATTTACTCATCTAATGTCTTTATCTTAAATGGCCAATTTACAATAAGCATTAAGTGTTTAAATAAATAAAGATTATCATCCAACTTGTATAAGAAACTCAATTAAAGCATTTACTAACCTTACCTTGGTTGAAAATTAGGTTAGGAACACATTTAGATCAAAGAATAATAAGAATAAATCTTAAGCAACATGCTCTTAAATATATTCAACAAAAGAGTAAGATACAAATAATTTAAGAGTTCAAAAAGTACCAAGTTAAGCTCCAAACTGAAATATAACTTTGAATCATTGAATTAAACTCCTAGAATATTTCCATCCCCGTACAATATTTTCCTAGTATCAACCCCTACTTATACACACACATTATAGGATGTAAAAGAAAACTGAAACCCAGTAGATCTAGCACAAAGCTATCTTTGACAATAACCATCTAAATACGACAAAGTAACAACATGCACATGTTCATATCACAAATAATGTGGAAAAAGAATGGAAATCTGATCACAATAATTCTTGCATTAAATGAACGAACACCAAAACCCCCATAGATAAAGCATAAGGCCACATGTACCTTTTTAAATATACGAATACGCACATCTCTTTTTTTGGGTATTGCTTCACTAATTCCCCTTTTCCATGTACGAAATTGTTTTAGGTGAAGGTCATTATCTCTCATGTTGGGTGTTGCTTCATTAATTCCCTTTTGGATTGTACTTCATCTCTTCTTGGAATCATATAGGTTCGAGGTCTAAGAACATCGTGCTTACAAACAATGAACAGGAGAAAAGTTTCTAAAATTAGGAATTTTGAAATCTATCCTCTTTTCAAAATGTCCAAATCTATCCTCTTAACAAGTGAATTGATCTCTAATAAACTTACGAATTTTTCCATTAAATTTGAGATGACATGGAGCCTAAGCCATGAGGGGCCATGGATCCCCGGCTTCTTAGTATCTTTGTTATGATAATAAGTTGTGGCTCCTCTTCTCTCACCCTTTTTTTCTCTTATCTCTCACCCTTTTGTATCTTATTTTTGGTTTAGGGTTTATTTATGAATAAATAGGAAACTAGAGTGCCTCCAATCATCCAAAGATCATAATCTTATTTTCCCATCTAATAATCCACTATTTTCTTTTTTTTTTCTTTTTAAAAAAATTTTTCTCTAATTTTTACCTCATGTTTCTCCCTTTTGTTAATTAAAAATTTTTCAAAATACTTGCACCTAATTTTTTCTCCTTAAATAACAAATTCTAGGAAAAAACCCTAAATATTGAAATTATCCAATTTCCCTTGTCATTTTCCTTTTCTATTTACACAATTTTCTTCAAAATAAAAAAAATGCATTAATAAACCTATTTGACGTGAAATTACATGAAATTATGGATAAAAACTTTAATTAAAATAAATTAATCATTAATTAAACTCTATTAAGAATAAACATCCATGATTAAAATGTAATTAACCATAAGTTCCAATAGATTAACAAACCATCAACTCAAAGATAAGTAATCAATATTTTGAAAACTATAGATCCATTTGGTTAATCTTTTTATTTCCATTTTCTATTTTTATTTTTGTATCCTTTCATTAATTTTATCCATTTTATTGTATTTGTATGTTATTTTTTAAAAAATTTATACTAATTTTTTAAAATTGTGTTTAAAAAATAAATACATAAATCAAATGCCAAAAAAATATACATACATGGCATGGCTTATACTTCCAAAATTCCTAAAAGTACATCAAATTATTATTTTATAATGCAATACAAGATCAAGCAACCGATTTTAAAAAAACAGAAAAAAGGGAAAAGGATCAAGCTACCACATAAAAGTATGAAATGTTTTTTAAAAAATAGTTTATTCCCTCTGGAACCTTTTTTTTTTTTTTTACTTCATTTGCTTTCAATCATACCAAAGAAGTTACCCTACATCTCTCACTAAAATTGAAAAGAAATTACTTAATGGTTTCGCATATTGCAGAAACCATATCTCAAGAGTGCCGGTTACCTAGTATCACTCAAGAACAGAAAAGGCAGCCACGATCCGTGTTTGGTACATTATACGTGGCATATATGAGCTCCAAGTCTCATTTGTTAATTTGCTTCAGAATTCCAGATACAGAAGCACAATGTGTTGACTTGTAATCACATTTCTCGCAACAAGATTGCAGGTTCTCGATCACTTTGGTACACCTACACCGAATCAAATTGGAAGGTTAAGGAAAGTTGAATTTCAAAAGAGAAGTCACTGTCAGCACTACCTATGAGGGCTAAGCATTAACATACAAAACAAGGAGTAACCGTAACAAGCCAGCCTACAGCCGAAATTCTGACACGGGCAGGCAGGCAAATAGTAACTCGTCCAAATCGTAACTACTAGCAAGTCTGCAGAGAAACTAGAGGAAAGAAACTGGCTGACAAAGAGAACAGGAGGAGACTGGGCAAACATCTTGGTATCTGCTGGCATCGCCCACAAACAGAGCAGATTGAAATTCCCAATAACGCATATTAACCAAGCACGAGCATTCCATGAAAAATTAAGGCAAAAAATGCATTTGCTTCAACCATAAATATATGATCTCCTACCTACCTGCCTGAATTATTTAACAATTACTTGTTCCCAAGCATCCTGCTCAAGAAGCTCAGCAGATCTACCCGGTGAACTGACTTCATTTATCAGCTATGATCAGTACGTATGCTTATTACGCTCTATACCAAATAGACCAACAAAAACTATTTTAACGATACATTGATGATTAGATAAGAAAAACTAATAAGAAATGCAATCTTCTCCAACTTCAATCATTTAAAGATTGGAAGCATCTTGACTTCAGTGTCAAAGTTAAGGTGGTGAAACATAACGCCACATTCTTTGAAGTTTATAACGTTAGTGTCAAACATGATAGGTGTCCTACTTGCAAGGCAGATCAAGCACCATGAGCATACACTGAAAACATTTTAGTATTAAATAAAATACTCTCATAACTGATTATCATCAGTCCTTGTTGAAGTCCATCAATAACTAGATAAACTATGCAATATTCTCACCGAATTTCCCCAAGTTAACCGAAATTTAGAGAAGAAACAAATCAAAGTACCTAAAGAGAGAAACAAGCTTCTTAGTGAATCACAGGAAGTAGAAAAAGGGCCCATTATATCTAACTCACTTTGTTTCGATGTCATTCAATTTTCAATTATCTTATATTCCCTTTTTCCCAACTCTGTTACGAAGAAACAAGCAGCAGATGGAACAAGTGCTACAACGACGTAGTATCATTACTAAATAAGATCTCAAGAACCAGCTACCTGATACAGACACATGGTTAATATTGATAGGTCAATTACATTGATTGTTACCAAAGACTATATATGGTTGTTACAAATACAAAAAAGAAATATAAGAAAATTTTATTGGCTTTCTCGTCTCTCCCTTTCTGTTTCTCTGCTCTTCTCTCTCTCTTTTATGTTTGGCTCTGTTATTACTAATTGCTGCTATCAATTGGTATCAAAGAGGATCTGGTCTTCTGAACTTCAGTAATCAACCACGAAAGGAAAACCCATGGCAGAAGGCACTTGGGGACAAGAGCTCAAGTGCATGGAAGAAATGTTGAAGGGCCAGTTGAAGGAGATGATGGAGGCCCAATCGAAGCAACACTAAGATATCCTAGAGCTACGGGAAATGTTCTAGCAACAAATACTATCCCAGAAGGCTCAATCGCAACCCCCATCGCCGAATGTGCAGCCTACAGAGGGACCCTTTCACAATAGCAACACGGGGAACTCCATCGAAGGAGAGACCCAGCGCCAACACTTGCCCACCCGACTAGGTAAGATTGAGTTTCCAGTATTCAAAGGTGACGACGTTCATAAATGGATCTATCATGCAGAACAGTTCTTTGAGAGTGAAGATAGCGGTGATCCACATGGAGGGAGTAGCGGCGGAATGGCACCAACTGTATTTACGTCATCGGTCGTCGATGACGGAGCCAACATAGGGAGAATACATCATAATGTTGACTTAGCGGTTTAGAGAGGAGGTGTTTGAAGATCCGGTAGGATCGTTCAAGGAGCTGAGACAACAGGGGTCAATTAGGGATTACTGTGCCCTATTTGACAAGTACTCTAATAGATTACAAATTCTTGAATCTTATTTGGTAGGGTTTTTCTTGAAGGGTCTTAAGCAGAAGATTGAGCTGCTGGTTAGGTTACTAAACCCCCACTATTTACAGCATGCTTATATTTTAGCCAAGAAACAGGAAGCAATAGCTTCGGTTTGTTATTCCCAGGCTAAAAATGTGGGAGTGAATAAATCTGCTGCACTGGTACCGATAACCCCAGTTAACAAGTTCCACAATTCCACGGAGCTACTGACCACTCCCAATAGATCTACGTTTAAAGGAGGAACTTGACTTATCCAAAAGCAACAAAGGCAGCTGAGTAGCAAGAGTTTGAGGAGCCTAGGTCCAAAGGGATTTGTTTCTGGTGTGACGAGAAGTTCATGGCGAGCCATAAATGCAAGGGCAAGCAATGGAATTTGTTTGTGGTGGAAGATCAAGAGGATGAACAGGCAGAGGAAACTGCAGCAGTGACAGAGGTAACATGGGGTGAAGAGGTTGATAATGGTCAAGCTCTCATTTCCTTACAGGCCATGGCAAGGTCGCAAGTAGGAGCCTACAGACAAATGAGAATGGTAGGGTCTCATAGAGGTAAACCATTGTAGAATTTGATCGACAGTGGAAGAACACATAACTTCGTTGATGTCTCTGTGATACAGAAGACTAATTATGAATGTAAGCAAGTCAAGGATATACAAATGATAGTAGGTGGAGGCTCCCATCTGTCCTGTGATCAGTTATGCAAGCAATTTGAGTGGAGTTTACAAGGTACTACTGTTAGGAGGCTGTGATTTGGTGTTGGGTGTGCAGTGGCTTATAACTCTTGAGGATGTTTTATGTAATTTCAAGATTCAGACTATGAGATTTAAGTGGGAAGGACAATCAGTTGTGCTAAAAGGGGGGCCAATCAGTCAGCCTAAACTAGTGAGTTCCAAGAAATTTGAAAAATTGCTATCCAGACCTAATTGAACAGCCAACTGTGCATGATGCATCTCAAATATTCAATGGAGTACCAACTCCAGCAGTTGTCCATTGAAGCAGCCAACAAGGAAGAAGCTCAAGGAGTGGAGTTGGAGACCTTGATAGCCGAGTTCAGTCCATTATTTGCAAAACCAACACAATTACCACCTCGGAGAACCAGAGATCATCGAATCATACTAAAGGAGGGAATGGAACCGGTAAATGTGAGGCCTTACCGATACAGTGGACTGCAAAAATCCATAATTAAGGGGTTGGTGCAGGATTTAATGAAACAGGGTGTCATCCAACACAACAACAGCCCCTTTTCTTCTCCTGTAGTGCTAGTGAAGAAAAAGGGCAGCTCCTGGAGGTCACGTATAGATTACCGCGAGCTTAACCGACAAACCATTAAAGATAAATTTCCAATTCCGATGGTAGAAGAGCTACTAGATGAACTACATAGAGCTGTTTGGTTCTCAAAAGTGGATTTGAGATCGGGATAATATTAAATTCGCATGCACCCCCCGAATATTCCAAAGACAGCCTTTAAGACACACGAAGGGCACTATGAGTTTCTAGTCATGCCCTTTGGTTTGACAAATGCCCCCTCGACATTTCAAGGTTTGATGAATGACCATCTTTTCATGATCTTTTATATTTTGAATTGTTTCTTTATATTTTTTAGTATTTAAGGGTAAATTTTGAGCTTATT
>JAOXYD010000005.1:12968809-12979673 GCA_028565735.1 Pinacopodium congolense | reverse complement strand
GTAAAACTTACAACCATATTTGAAACAACCTATCTAGGGTCTTGAAGCTTCCAAATCACTTGAATTATCCATATCTTTAATTTTGACCTTCAAACTCCAAACTATCCATAATGGATTCTTCTTAAAACATACCTATCTTTAAGATTGACATCATAAACTTAAATTATTAGTGATTAAGCATGTTTTATTATCATCAAAACTAAGATTGAAACCTCCCTTGGTTCAATACTTTCATGAATTGTTATCTCATATCATACATCATATGTATAATCTATAACAACTCAATACCATAATCATCTTTTCATTAAAGGCTAATTTAGTCATTAATCAATCTAATAAGTTTCAAAATTTCCATACCATTCATAATCAAAAGAATACTTTTACCTTTTTATGTAACTTATGACTCTCATTTAATTAGTTTAACCATGATATAACAGGATCCTCTTAGTTATCTAACTTTGTAGTCTTGTCACTTTATATTAAACACAAGCACTCTTAATCCAATATATATAAACTATTTGTAAAACATAGATTAACTACTTTGGCTTAGTTATCAATTTCATATCATGCCTTTAACATTATGGTAATGCTGAATCTAAATTCAATATCATATAATCAAAACATGAATTAGAAATATGTATGGTCCCTATCAAATCTGATATTGATAAGAAAAGTCATGCAATTATCTTACTTCTAATGATAATTATTGTGATATCCTATAAAATGTCTTTAATTGTAGTCTTTAATTTTTTTATTTTAGTAGCTTAAAGTCAACATAGCAATTCCTTCAAGATATTATATCTTTTATCTATATTTCTTGCAACTATTTACATTATACTATCATGGTGATGGCATCCATTTTACATTTTACCTTGAAATTTTATGAGAAATTTGTGTACTTAAATTTCACTACATTTTTGTCATCTATATGAAATTAACATACATTCTAAACTTTATCACCAAAAACCTCAACAGGGATTATCAATATCATAGATTTACAGTTCTTTTATCTTTGAGAACATCTCTTAAACTAGTTCTATGTCCAAGTAATTCAGTTAACTACTTAACAACGATATTATATTACTCAAAACAATATCAATATAAGGTAAGCAAGTAATTGGTAAATGCCATGACAATCAAATAAGATTAGGACTTTAATTATGCATTTGGTTACTTCTACTATTTTAAACAAAGTAATAACCCTCATTATTAATTTAAAAAGTTATTACATAATTTTCTAGTAGGCTAGGATCCTATTCTAACTTAATTGATCTTGAATATACTCAATAAACCAACCAGATTAAAATTAGGTAGATAATACTTATTAATCAAATCTTATATGACTCCTAAATCTGTTAGGTGCCAACTCTTTTCTGACATATATGTTGTATATTACTCTTAACTCTACCTCTAAATTCACAAGATCATGAGTGTGCACATCCAAATCATTCAAATTTATTCAAATAGAATCCATTGTTATAAGACAAAGCATAACCTTGAATGTTCTTAACAAGCTTTACAATAAACAAAATTCTGGGTTATTCCTATAATAATGGGATGCAACAATCATGTTATCTACATGTACTTAATATTTTTAAAGACAAATTTGCCTTTTTAGTCGTCTCATATATACTAATTACATGTAAAATATCACATATAAACACATAAGTCAATATATATATATCCAACATATATATTTAACAAGCACTTTGTGTATGCATAATCAAATTATATGCACAAAACCATTGAACTTCATTTGACTCTAATTATTGATCTATTCATAATTTAAAATAATATTTTCAACTCTTTAGAAATATTAAATTAAATTAAATCATTAATTCCTTAATAAAATAAAACACCTATTCCAAATATAAAATTTATTTGATTTGAAAACTATTTTCAAATTCAATTAGAAACAATTTCCATTTTTTTACTCCTTTTAAAAGACTTAATTGCAAACAATTTTCAAAAAATTTCTCTTCCTACTTATTGAATTTTTTTATAAAAATTTATTTCACAAATTAAATAATTAAAACACTATAATCTCATTATAAACACTATTTTCTATTCTAATTAGAATAACTATAATATAATCTTCTAAGAAAAATTTTCTAATCTAATTATAAAACTTTTATTAATTAGAAAACTATTTTCTAACCTTAAAAGAAAATTACTTTCATAATTAAATAAAAAAATCTTAAATTTAATAAAAAAAAGTCTTTTGTATTATTGATTTAGAGATTTTTCTAATTAATTAGAAACCTAATTATTAATAAATTAGAAAAACTATTTTCTAATAAATTAAAGAAATCCCTTTTCTTTAATTAACAAATGAAAACATTTTAAAATTTAATTAATCTTTTTTAATAAATCAAGAAACTTATTATTCAAATAAAGAAACAATTTCTAAATATAATAGAGTAAAAATTCTTTAAATAAAAAAATAAATTTAATTTATTTTAATCAAATTAAAACAAATTAATTTAATCAAGAAACACCTTTCTTAATTAAAAAAATTTTCTTTAAACAAATGAGTCTAATTAATTAATAATTTCAATTGAATTAAAAATATAATTAATTTTAATTCTAAAAATTAATTTTCTAAAATTTAATTTAGAATCAATATAATTATTAATTTTAATCTAATTAAGAAATTATTATAAATCTTGAATTAATTTTGAATTTTTAAACTATTTTTATTTCTTAAGACTTTGGTTTAAGAAAAGTCTTCTTTAGGCTATTCTATCCTAGCTTCCAAACAATCTAATTTTAATCTTATTCTAGGTTTTGGTTCCATTAACCCAATAAACAATCAATCTTTTATTCAACTCTAAAATAGGTTATGCCTACAATCAAATAATACTCATTCCAAAACTATAATAGCTTATCTTTATGTCCAATCACATATCTTCTTCTTTTAAAAAACCCTAACTAATTAATAAGAGATCAAGCTGTCGCATCACAATTTTCTACCACCATCTCCTTTTGCCACCGCTACCATTGCCATTACAATAGTTAACATAGTCAAACACTACTTAAAGACCTTTGTCGCGATCGCATCTTCTCACAGCCTCTTACTAATGGCAGCAAGAGTAGAATTTTCAATTGTTGTCAACTAATCTCACCATCATCTTTTAGTTCCAACGAAAAGAACTCCCAAGCCTATCTCGCCTCTCATGTCTTGCACTGATGATAACAAACATTACCACTTCCATCTGTTGTCTTTAATAGTCGTAGGTGAGATATCATACAACGATTAGACCTACCATCTTCAATGGACATTATTATCTTCTTCGACTAGCTTTTACGATTCCTAGCGACTTCTAGATTATATTGCAAATTTTCCTCCTAAATTTCAATACATTACATTAAAGCTGTATTTGGTATCAACTATATTTTTAATTTCTTTTTTATGCTTTTTTAAAATATAAAAACTAATGATATAAATATGTTTGCTTTATTTCTCTTTATAAACACAATTTATTAATTTACAAAAACAAAAAAATCATAAATAAGAAAATTTGATTTTTTAATAAATAAGTTTTATAAACTAATTTTTCTACATTAAATAAGGTATATGAGAGTATTTTAATATATGAATTTACATTAATTTCATATTTAATTGTCATTATTAAATTATTTTTATAATAAAATTTAATAAAATATTTTTATTTTAAATTTTATTATAAATATCAATCAAATAGATTTTTATTGAAATTAAGAAATAAAATAAAATATATAATAAAAATAAAAATAATATCAAATAACTTTAAAAAACTTGATAAAAGGTTGCACGTTTCCGTCCCCCGCGCCCCCCTCCTCTTTCTCTCTTTTTTTTAAAAAATAAACCAACGAAAAATACAGCATGATCTTGGGCCGGGCTAACCCATGTGAGAAAGGGACACGGGAAGAGATTGAACGGGTATTTCTTTTTGGTGAATTGAGTTCTGTAAATGTGATGCAATTCTTCACTTCACTTCCAGCAAGATGGCTCCGAAAAAGAAGCCTCAAAAGCAAAAGAGCAAGCCTCAATCCTCCTACTCTTCCTTCTCAGCTTCTTCTCCTGCAGTTCCACGCCTTCAGATTTCGGCCGAGAATGAGAACCGTCTCCGCAGGCTCTTGCTCAACTCGAACCGCTCCACCCAGCCCTCCTCTTCTCGTGGTCTAGTAGGAGATTCTCTCTCTAAAGCCCAGAAGGCCAAGAAGCTCACCACGCTTTACGAGAAACTTTCTTGCGAGGGGTTCTCTAATCATCACATTGAACTTGCTCTTACTTCTCTCAAGGTTTTGGCATTTGCAATTTTTTCATTTTTATTCTTAATTTCTGTAGTCAAAATGTTCTTTTTCTTCTTAAAAAAAGTTCATCTTTGATTGTATAGGAGAATGCCACATTTGAGAGTGCTTTGGATTGGCTATGCTTGAATTTGCCGGGAAATGAGCTTCCCTTGAAGTTCTCTAGTGGAACTCATTTGAACGAGGACGGAGGTTTGCCGCAATTTTCGCTGTGATTGTTTTGTTCTTTATTTTTTGTGATGAAGTGTAGTTGAATAATGTTATGAAAACAAGTAGGTACTGTTGGGGTGGTTTTCACGGGGCATGACGCCAGGATTGCTTCCGTGGACTTGCCTAGCAAAGTTGAGGAGGAGGAAGAAGAATTGCATTTTTCTGTTAAAATCAAGGGGCGGGAACAGCAGCGAGATGATCTAACTCTGGACGCTTGCCATCCGTCTCAATCAGATTGGATTAGGCAATATATACTACAACAACAGGAAGAGGTATTACAAATTATTCAATGCCTCCCCAAAATATTCTTTTTCTTAATCATCATGAATTGCTTCATAAGAGTAGTCATAAGATGGAATGAAGGAAACGAAAAGCAATCACCAAACAGGAAGCAACAAAGTTAGCGTTGTGGGACATCCACTTGATGGAATTCTTGGAACCTCTTAAATAAGATCCAAAAAATTATTTTATTAACTTTCTTGTATACTAAAAATTTGAATTAGTTAAAGAATAGAAGTGGCTGTGCCTAGAACAAATCTTCATGCTTTAGTCATTGTTATAAAGATATCCAGTAGCCCTAGCTATTATAATGTATCTTTGACTGTAATTTTGTTCACCTTTCTGCAAATTTGAAACTAACAGTTTTTTGAGTTCCAGAGAACTGATGGAAGGAAATATATAATCTAGCCATTATCTGGTTACTTGGTGTATGATTCTCATATTTCTTTTTTGTGTCAATCAACGTTAAGTAAATAATTGTTTTCCTGTGTGTAGGTCCTTAGAGTAATCACTTCACCTAAATTGAAAAAATTGTTCAAACTATTTTCAATTGTTAATTGGAATGGAGCTCTTATGCAATTTGGCCTTAGGTCTTATTTGGTGCAACCAATGGAAACTCTTAAACTGTTATATAGTTTATGGATATCTTTCTGCTGATGACATTAACTTGTGCTTCGTAAAATCAGCTAGGAGAGGTCAGTGGTAAAATAAAATAAAATATAAGGAAGGTAGACATATAGATACTATCTATCTATTTTGATTAAGTGTTTTCACTATATTCTCTGCAATATATCTTTGAAGCTATGATGTTGGTTTTTTGACTGATGAATTTCATAACAATTTGTAATATGGTGGATAAAAACATTTATTTTAGATTTACCATTTTAAGAAACTTAAATGCACATCATGTCCTATAAGTGATACAAATTTGGATGTCATTTTATACACAATATTGGAGAGACATGCATTCTTGGCTAGGGGCTGACATATATTGTTTGGCTGATAGAAACTGATGGACTTGACTTAGGGTCTAACATTTCTCTTCATGAGGTTATTTATTTCATGTTCTGTCAAAAAAGAAGAAAAGGGTAAAACATGGTTGAAGTCAGAATCACATGGGATAGAGTTGGTAGTTAGATCTTTTTGAAGGATATAACAATAGAAACAATGAAAGTAAGTCTCAACATCCCTCAGCAGTTTGAGATTCGATGATTTTGATCAAGAAGTGTTTTATGTCTATTAATGGCTGATAGAGGAATTTAACAATATCCATTCGATGTGAAAAGTCCCCATATGTTTTTTGCCACACTGCATTTTGGAAGCTTTTAAAATTCCTAAAAACTCTCAACAGCTACCAGAAGCAGTGTTTTAAATACCGTATCGGTACTGGTACCGGATTTGTCTAAAAAATGGTACTGTATCGGTACTGGTCAATACCGGTACCGTTTCGGATAATTATTTAAAATTATAAATTAATTTTTAAATTTTATAAAATTTACAAAATGATCTATAAATGTATTATATTGTGTAGTTTTTAACTTAACTTTGAACAAAAAAAAATCAAAATACAAAATTTTTCTTTTAAAATTTGTTTTTTATTTTTTTCTGGTGCCGACTGGTGTTCCCCGTACCGGCTGGAATCGGCCGGTATTTACATCTGGAACAAACCGGAACGGAACGGTATTTAAAACTATGACCAGAAGTTATACCAAACATCTTTTTTCTTCTTACTTTTGATAACTACATCTATTCCTTCCATTCTAATCTATTTAGTTTGAAATTAATTTTGAGACTGGGATAGCTTATTTTAGTTTATCACTCCATTCATTCACCTAATCTATTATTTGAATTTGGGCACTTCTCACTGTGTGCATGAAGGAGCCACCTGTGAACATGGCCTACTCCTCTCAATTGGTTCTGTGACAATCTTGAATAGGCTGAGTTTTGCTTATCAAATGCAGTTATTTCTTGTCATCCTAACTGAGTGTAGATTCACAATATTTTTGCAGGATGCATCCAACAGTTGGGAAGATGACGAAGATGATAGAAGCTTATACAAAAAGGTTTTCTCATTTCCTTTCATTGTTTTGTATATGGTTCAATTTTTTTGGTCAGCAATACCTCAAATGTATGTCACACATCCTTTTTCTTTTCTTGCCATCTGCAAAAATTAATTCAGTTTAAGGCTAATGTATGTTCAGGTTGTGCTTTGCAATTTAGTCAACACAACAAAGTTCTATGCAGGGGTTGTTACAGAGTTGAATATGATTCAAGTCATTCTCATGGATGCTCATTGATATGGCTTTCAATTATAATTTCTTACTTTTCTCTTGTGCGGTGGCTTCTATTTTGCTCGATTAACTTGTTTGTGATGATTGTTTGTTTTTATTTAAAGCTAGATTCAGTGCTAGATATGGTTAAGGTTTATGGGTACTACTCTTTCCTCGTATTCTGTTTTTGGATTGTGTGTCATTATTATAATACATATTCAGTCATACTGCATGTTGCTTCCTTTCTTTTTAAGCTGGGGTTTTCATGTTTCCTTTGTTCACTAATAGGATCCTGAAGCAAGGTCTTATGAAATTATTGCCAAAGAGTACCATGCTGCACGACTGGATGCTGCAAAAGCTAAAACAAATGGGGACAAAAAAGGCCAAGCACAGGCAAGCCGTCTTATTCGCAAACTCAAACAAGAATTATTGGATAGAGGTCAAATTCACTATCCTGTATTCTATGTGTTATTCGTTGTATTAGTCATGCAATAAATTTTCTTGTATTCATTAAGCAGGACTCTCTGACAACATCTTGGCAAGTGATTTTGAACGTCAGCATGCTTCTGGTTGTGAGGCTGAGGACAAATGTAAGGAAAAAATGTGTTGGAAACATACTGGAGCTGCTTCAGCATCTGATGTGGAAGGTGGTTCTGAATTTGTTTCGTTTGCTGAAGAATCAGAAGTTTATAGAAATGCTATTGAGTGTTCAAGCTCTATGGAGCCTGGAGCCAATCCTAATCCCTCTGATATGCCTGTAGAGGCGAAAGTTGTTTTAGAAAATGAGTCAGCAGATGTGGAGCTTGGCGACTTCTTCTTGGAAGATAGGTCAGAGGAGGCCTTACCAGCTGGATTATTGGAGTTACAGAAGAAGGAAAAGATGAAAGAATTAAGTGATGGGAAGAATTTAGATAAATTAGATGGCATTTGGAAGAAGGTAGATATGTTCTACATGCATCACATTGTTTGTTTGCTAAAAAAATGCTTCTTGTGTTTGTATTATATGATAAGTTTTCAATTATAAATATGTTATTTATTATTGTCGATGTCTTTCTAGAATACATCTCAAGCAACAAACTTAGTGTTCTAATTTTTCTTTTTACAGATTCTGAATACCACACATTTTTGTGATGCTGGCTTGTTTGGATTTTATGGATTTGCTATTTGTTTTCAATAAATCTGGATACCCATAATTTTATTTTTGTTTCCTTCATCTTTCTTGGTTGATTAGGATGCAAACTTATGCTGTCAATATATAGGTTTTCTATATTTGGCTCCTCTTACCTACGTGCATGGCACTTATACATTATGTGTTCCAATTGTGTTCTCTATGACTATTTCTGAGTTATTTACATGGTGATAGGGGGACCCGCAAAAAATCCCTAAAGCTCTTCTTCACCAGTTATGCCAAAAATCAGGTTGGGAAGCTCCAAAGTTTAATAAAATCCACGAGAAAGAAAAGGGTTTCTCTTATGCTGCTAGCATTTTACGCAAAGCTAGTGGTAGGGGCAAGAGCAGAAAAGCTGGTGGACTGGTCACTATTGAGCTTCCTGACCAGGATGAAACATTTGCGTCTGCTGAGGTACTTATTTACTAATTTACCTTCAAGATGTATGTGGGGTTATTTTAACTCAGTGGTCTTCATATTTTTGCAAAAGGAAGGCTTGAGAAAACAACTGAATCTAGTAATGACTTAGAAATTAATGTGGAAGCACCATTTAAATATGCTTTTAGGATTTTCAGGCCTCTATGAAATCCTATTTCTTTCTTTGTGTTTATTTATTTAATTTTATCTGTACCTCCAATCTTCTAATTTGCAAGTAGTTGCTGGGAGTGACATTCGAAAAATTCTGATCTTCCACTCAGACCCCATCCCAATTGAGCCTCACAGGAATTAAGAAAAGGCATCTTTTCAGAGGGGCTTGGGAAAACTGCCTTCAGTTTCTTGGGTTTCTTAACATAATGAGAAGCTTCCTTGACAAAATGCACTTGAATTACCATAACTGGTTAAAATTGCAACTCTAATTTTAAATCCATTTGAACTAGAGTAATGTCTGGAATTCAATTTAGGGTACTGATATGCTTGTGTGCCTAATCTTGAGTTGCTCAGTGTCTCTAGTATTCGAAGATTGTGGTTAACCCAAGTTACGTGAATCTTCATTCTGTCACTTTATTCCTGTCTCCAAGTGACTTGATGCTTCTTGCTTTAAGTTGAACAGTTGTCTAAGAAGAAAATACAAGTATATGAGGATATTTGGTGATAAGCGTTTGTATGATCAGCAAAAAGATGTAAAAGATAGTGAAAGAAGTGAAAATTAATTATTCAGCTGCTAGAAACCCATTTGAATTGCAGGATGCACAGAACAAGGTTGCAGCATTTGCCCTTCATCAACTGTTCTCTGACCTTCCGATCCATGTAGTTATTACCGAACCTTATGCTTCTCTTGTCATCCAGTGGAAACAAGGTAATTCTCCTATATCTAAGTCTTATTGAGTGATTGAAGTTTGTTCATACATTGCTTGGTTTGCCTGTTCTGACCATTATTGAAGATCCCTAAATTCAGTTTCTTGGGGGTTGTTTGGTTAGGTTTTGGTTTTTTGTTTCTATTTTTTTAAACACAAAAAAAAGGCATAGAAATCGAAAAAAACAATACACATACAATATGAAAACCCAAAAAGATCACACAAATGAAAAAAAAAACAATACACAAATACAATACGGAAACTGAAAAAAACAATACAGAAGCTCAAAAAAAAAAAAAACAAAAACCAATGAAAGCATATAAAAACAAAAACAGAAAACAAAAATGGAAAGTTGAATCAAATGAGTCCTTTAGTTTACCTGGCTAATTTGTGTTTGTGATGAAAATGGATTATTGTAGTATTTTTCTCTTTTCTCCTTCTTGCACCAATTTTTGGTTTTTCTTCAGTTTGCTAATATCTAAAATTTCTTATAGCGGAATCATCAAGCAAAGTGGAAGAAAGTTTAGAGAGCCGGAGAGCTGACTTTGTGGATTGGCTATTAAATGCAGAAAGTTCTGCTCTAGCCACTTATGTGGAAACCTCAAAGGATGTCTCAACAACATTAAGTAGCTCTCATGTTGAAGAAGTTAATAATTCGATTGTTACTCATGCTGATCCAGTTACAGAAAGTATGTACTTTCACACTATTGATTGTGTTGTTATTGAATTTACAGATCATGTGCTTACTCATATTTTACTTTGTGGTAATCAAGTTCTATTGGAAGGAATTTTATTCATGTTTCACTTATTCCCATTAAAATATTATGAGCATGTATGATCTCTTTCTTTTTGACTCTTTTTTATAGGGCTTGCTTTGATTAACTTATTGATGATAATAAGAAAAGAAAAAAACATGCAACAAAGTTGATTTTTTCTGAGCTAAACTAATTCTTAAATTCTTAAAATCATTTCAACATCCTTTGGGGTGCATTTATTAGCAGGTCATTTAATGTAATGTGCATCTATCAAGTCACTTAGTAGTGACCATTCTTGATAACTTACTTGAATATAAGTTTTTCGACTCCATGTGATTCTTACATTTTTCTGAAAGCTGTGGAAGTTTAAATTTGAAATTTTAGTAATTAATTTTCTTCTTGGTTATTATGTGACATGACAGGAGTAAACTACACAAAGAATTTGGAAAGTACATATTTGAGGCATGAGCAAGAGAAAAAACATAAAATTCCAAAGTACAAGGTTGGTGGCAAATGACAAATAATATGGTGGTGATTTCTTTTCAGTTTTTGCTTCAGCAGATTAAGAGATGTAAGAAAGGAAGGTTCAAAATG
>JAOXYD010000005.1:12949958-12964847 GCA_028565735.1 Pinacopodium congolense | reverse complement strand
ATCAATGATGGGTTCGATTGGGCGACTAAATTGGACTGATTGGAGTTGAACCAATGACCATCGCTTTACAAATATGATGCTCTCACCTCTGAGCTAAGTGGGCTCCCATAAAAGAAATTGTATATGCATAGGAATTTAGCAAACTACTCTCAATTTAGCTATTAATTTTGAATTTTGAATTCTTTATTCTTTTCATTCTTAGTTAAGAGCTTTTCTGATTGGCTTGATGTTCCATACAAATCTGAATTAATAAGAGGTCACTTGAGAAATTATAAATGCATTGAGCATATTGAGCAATTGCAATGAAGTAAAAGCTGCAATAGCATGTAACTAAATACATGTTTTCAGAAGAATATCTAGTTGAGGTTTGTTCCAAATCGTTAATAATTACCTGTCTAACTTGCATGTCTTAACTTTCAAGTTCTTTATACAAAAAGTGAGTCTGAATCACTGTAGTAGTCATATTGGTTACTTATTTGTGGTGATGTAGCACTTCAATTCACTGTAACGGTAAATGTTTATAAGCTTTTTTTTTTAATTTCTAGTTCCATTGTGTTTTATGATACTGAATATTTATCTTGTTTACTGAAACTCTTAAATAATGAGTACTGTATCTGTAGAGTGGCCCGGTGAATAACCGGAGGGGGAAGAAGAACCTTGTCTTGTCCGGATGGGGTGATGAGTCTCTGCTTTCTGAGGAATGTGTTAACCCCTATTATGTCTCGAGCAATTTTGAATCATACACTGAACAAACAACGAAAAACTTGGTAAGTTTTGTGAACATGAAGTTGATATAGTTTTCATTTATTAACATCTTGATTCTGGAGTTGTATGATTCTTTCATTTTGTTCAGAAAAGATTGAATGAAGATATCATTGATTACGATCTCCTTGAAGATTTGATATGTCATATTGATGAAACTTGTAAGGAGGGTGCAATACTTGTGTTTTTGCCGGTAAGTTCATCTGGTAAAGAATTCATATGAGCTTATATGAAGTCATGTTCTCTTTGAGGACTGTTATCATATGTTATTCATTACCCTTGTTGCTGTGCTGCAGGGAATTTCAGAAATTTACATGTTAGTTGATAGGCTTATTTCATCTTATAGATTTGGAGGGCCATCTTGTGATTGGATTCTTCCCCTGCACTCGTCTGTGGCATCAATAGATCAAAAAAAGGTGTTTATGCAGCCTCCTGAAGGCATACGCAAGGTAACAGGTGGTAGTCACTTATGTTTCTTTTATTGTTTTAGGTATAAGACATTAACCTAGTTTCTTTTTGTTCTAAGTGTGCTTCTTTTCCCATATAATCAATATTTTATATGAAACTAGTGTTTCTTTTCTTTCAGCTTAACTTTTCTTTCACCAAATTTCATGACCAAGCTAATATAAAGGTTAAAGGTTTATTGCTGCCAATCAATGACCCTTTGGAACTTCAAACAGATGCATCCAATTTAATGATGAATGAATTCGTGAAACTCCAAACTTGAACAAGACCATCGAGGCGGGGGTCCGTGGGTTGAGGGGAGGATGTAATTAGAAAATGTGTTCGGTTTTTTTTATACTAATCCAACTTCAGTTAAATGAAAGTATTTATGATAAATCAAGCTCTGATTAACACCATAAGCTGAAAAATGTGGTATTCTTAGAAATCCTATATATTCTCCACAACTTTCCATTTTTTGTTTTATTGTGAAATGTTAATAACTCTCTAATCTTGTCTTTTCTTTGTATTTTATGTTCTTGATTCAGGTCATAATTGCCACAAACATAGCAGAGACCAGTATAACAATAGATGATGTGGTGTATGTGATTGATTGTGGAAAACACAAGGAAAATCGATATGATCCTCGAAAGGTTTGTGCTATATATATTTTTCCCTTAAAAGCAAATTTGGCAGCTATGCTGAAACGTGAAAGTGAAGATTGAAGGTGATGTAGGATGAGTAGAAGAAATAACAAATTAGGGTTAAACTGTCGAGGATTAGGAAAAATAGGGCTGTTGGGTGTTGTTAGGCTGGTGGAAAATCAATTTTCAGGTTTGATTTTCAAGGTCGGTTGTCAAAATTCCAGGTTTGGGTAGCTGGAAATTTAGGGTTTGATTGTTGGAGTTTTAGGCTAGAAATTAGGGTTTTAGGGTTGCTGGAATTTGGCTAGAATTTAGGGTTTAGGGTTGCTAGAATTTCAGATTAGGTGAACAAACAATGGGGTAGGAAACTAGGATTCACTCCTATGGTCTAAGAATCACTCTTAGAAAAAAGTTTCACACCTTCTATAGAAAAATCAAGTTAAGAGAAAACAAATTATGGATCTTATTGATAAAGGGCTGAATACATGCATATTTATAAAAAAATTCAATAGAGTCCTAATTCTAACAGTAAAAAGTTTCCTAACTAATATCTGAAAATTGAATCCTATTCTAATAATATTTCCTTATTTCTAAATAAGTAATATATCTAAAGTTCTTATCTAATAAGGATAAAAGATCTAAAGTTCCTTTCTAATAAGAACTCCTAACACAAACAAAACATAGAAATCCTAAGACAAACAAAACTTCGGCCCTTGTCTTTGTTATCAATTCAACTCCTAATTTTCATCCTACCAAATTAAAGCATGTAGTTGAGTGATTTGTCCTCTTTTATTTCTTTTATAAATTTTAAACTCTTTTGCATCAGAAGGCTGTTCCTTGGGTTGTTGTTAAACAGATGCTATTGAATGTTCATATGATCGAAACTTAGTTATTGCAGTTCATAGTTGCTATGCAGAAACTTGCCATTATAAAATGAGTTTACGAGTGAATTGCATTTTAATTTTTTTGCAATTGTTTCTTCTTTTCTTCATGTTGAAAACATAGAGAAAAAATGGGCAGACCTTTTAATATTGAAAAGGTATGCATGATACGAACACAGATAGCTTGCTTTAGAGAAATAAGAATCTAGAAAGGAAACTACTTAAACCTACAGTCCTGTGATGTTTGGGATCTGATTCAGCCCTATCTTAGTATATGCAAATTGATGAAATAATTATAATAACCGAGTATGCAAGCTGTTAAGTCAGCCACACTACCAGGCAACCCTTACCTGAATAGCATAGTGACAGGTGGATCACCAGTGGGGAATAATATGGGTCCAGTACGCCACTCACTAAGAACTATTCGTACACTTTCTCCCAAGTGTGAACAGGCTTTTTTTTTTAATTTTTAATACAACTGGTTGAAAAGTCAAAGTACATAACACATCATTTAGATTTGGTTGGTTGTTACCAGCAGAATGTGCGGAATATGTGATTTTCTGCAGTTTGGAGATGAAGCTACTTAATGTATCTCAGTTTTCATGCATCTTAAAGTAAGATAAATTTGTATCTTTGTAGAATTAATTAGCACAGTTGATTGCATGTATTATATGCTTTTTCTCCCCGCCCATCCCCATCTTTGTCTTCAAATGATCTTGAATCAAACAACAATTTGTCCCAAGATTACTGAAATGAAGAGGTGACTCTGGAAGTGGAGCCTTTTGTAATTGCTGCTCGCTCTATTCTGTTGGTTGTTTCCTGCAATATGTTTGATCTACTGGAAGTCAGAATGGCAGTTTTTTTTTTCTCATGTTCTTGTACTGCAATCCATAAAGGAAGTAAGAGTAGGATCCTATGAGCTATTAGAAGCCTATATGTTGGAGAACTTTAAACTAATGCATTGTTTAATTTTCATTCTGATAATATGTCCAGAATCAGGATTGCAAATTCTTTCCCTCCATTGGTCTAGGTTTTCTATATTTCCTTTTCTAGATTGCACACACTGATTGATTCTTTGCATCTGATGGCTTATCTTTTGATGCCTTTTTGCTGGATATACACAATTAGCAAAATGAAATTTCTACTGATGCATGCTTCCTTACACTAGGCTTTCTTTCATCTATTAATTCCAAATACAATCTAGTTAATTTTTGTATGATGGAGTTAGTTACACAGTTATTTTCTTAGTTACTTTCATACATAGATATTTTCTTAGTTACTGTCATTCATGGCTATGGACTTAGTTTTGTTGGTGAATTTAGAAATTATCAAGCATGGTTGAAGATTGGATATCACAAGCTAATGCTAGACAGCGCCAAGGAAGAGCTGGACGTGTAAAACCTGGAACATGCTTTTGCTTGTACACACATTACAGATTTGAGAAACTCATGCGTCCTTACCAAGTGTGACCTTGTTCAACTTAGATACCTATATATTTTAGTTTGCTTTTGCAATGTACTGTTTCCTTTTTTGTGAAGCTGTTTTGATCTTTCAACTAATAGTCTCATCCCTCATACTAAGGTTCCTGAGATGCTTCGGATGCCCTTAGTAGAGTTGTGTTTGCAAATTAAGTTACTGTCGCTAGGTCATATAAAGCCTTTTTTATCCAAGGTAAGTAATGCTTTTCATGGTCTTTATGCTGCAGTTCTTCTATTGATATAGCCGTCTAACCAATTTTATTTTTCAATTATTTTCAGGCTTTAGAACCTCCCAAGGAGGAGAGTATAACTTCTGCAGTTTCATTGTTGTATGAGGTAGCCCTTTGTTCCTAGAAGTTTCATTTTATAGATTTCATGGCAGGAACCAAAACATTTCTGAGGAAAAACTGAACCAAGTAAACTACTAAACTCAAAATAGTTGGAACCAAATTATAAATAATTGAAACATGAGTATAATGTAATGCAAGAGAAGAGAACTGCGCTCTTTAAGTTCAGTGAATTTGGGAGGACTACAAGACACATCAATGTGGTTACTTTCAATTGTATGTGGTATAGATCGAAAGCTCTTAATGACTTTAACCTATAAAATACTACTTTCCTCTAGGTGGAGCACATAAATTATGTTAATGTTGAAACTTAACCTGACAAGTTGATATCCAAACTTAAACAGATTGTTCATGAAATACAGCAATTGAAGCAATTTGCATTCCTGTTTGATTATCATACAACTCTAAAAGCCCTGACTGAGGTGAAACGAGCTCAATTGGTACACACTTTACCTAGATCAATTAGTTAGAGTACACTGAATTGATATTAAAATGTTAAAAAGTTAACAGTTAGTTAGAGATGCTAGTATAATACCTTATGGAGAAGACAGAAGCTTACTGTTAAGACAGTGATGTGGGATTTGTGATCTTGATTCTCTGACAAGTCTTCATTCTTTTTGTTATTACATTTGGTTGGAAGTACTTTCACCTAATTGCCTAGAATACTTATACCTTTACCTGGGGCTATTCTCAGGTTGGAGCAATAGAAGGAGACGAAGATTTAACACCTCTTGGTCATCATTTGGCAAAACTTCCTGTTGATGTGCTAATTGGAAAGGTTTACAATTTTTTGTAATTTCTATTCCTTTATTAATTGATTTGTGCATTGCATCATGAATAAATAGTCATATATGGATTTTTCAATTGAAAGACACATTGGCTAGTTAATGTTTATCTTAATATTTTGTGAGTCACCCTTGAAGAAGGTGGAGAATGTCATTGTTTAACCTTTAATAGGACAAAAAGTTAAAAAAAAAAAAAGGGAAGGAAAAGCTAAGAGTTTACTTAGTTTTGCTCTCTCCTTTTCAAAAAGGTTCTTATTTTCATTTATGTTGGTTTTGTTAACTTTGTATGGATTGTCAGATATGTTGAGCTGTTTTGCTTTAGATAGTCGAAATATTTTACAAGTGCTTGCGATTAGTAAAGTTCTCCTTATTTTTTGTCCAGCATTCAAAATGGTATATGTTGCATTTTCATTTATATTGATCGTATTAGCTTTCAGTTGAAATTTAGTCATCTTTACATTGCTTTTGTTTCTGATATTGGGATAATACTTAATGCCTTTTCATTAATTCGTTAAAGTTCTGAAATTATTGCTCTACTTTTATTTCCCTAGGCACGTTTTCTTTTTAAATTTGTTTCTTTATGTTGTTTAGCTTATTTGCTTCTATTGATATTCCTGAGCAATTAAGCATTGTAGTGAATGTTCCAACCTTTAGCCTTGGCTCAGTTTTCTGCACCATCCATATCTGTTTGGTATTTATGTCTTCTCATTCAGATTCATGATCTTTTTGCTTGAAAAATAATTTCATTTTGATGTTGATTTGACTGTTGAATGCATCTTTGCACTGTACTGTAGATGTTCTTGAACATACAAAAGGGTGCATAAAGCTAACATGTGTTTCAAAGCTCTCTATCTCTGTCACTCTCTCTATCTCAAGTAGATACATTTGAAGCCTCTTTTTTGTATGGTCTGAATATGTCGCTCTGGTTCTGCAGATGATACTCTATGGAGCAATATTTGGTTGCTTATCACCCATTCTATCAATTTCTGCATTCTTGAGCCATAAATCACCTTTTGTTTACCCAAAAGATGAGGTCCCTATTCTAATATTTCCACTTTCATTAAAAAAATTAAATGTCATTATGATTTTTATTTTCCTCACTTTTTCTTCCAACAGAGGCAAACTGTTGAAAGGGCCAAGCTTGCATTGTTGAGTGGTACGCTGGATGGCTCAAATGATTCAAGCCATGGTGAAAAGCAGTCTGACCATATCTTGATGATGGTTGCACATGCAAAATGGCAGAAGGTTTTGTATGAGGTTTGCAGGATCTGTTTTATTTAGTTCTAATATATGGATTTCATTTCTTGTACAAATTTCTTTATGTTTGGCATTCAACATTTTATAATCTCCTGCATCCCATTATTATGCATGCTTTATGACAATGCCACATGCCATGATTATGTCCCAAGCTTCATTAGATCTTGTGTGCTATGAACAACAGCACCATAACTTGTTCTTTGCTAAGTGGTGCTTTTTACCTTTTTCTGTTGTTCAGTATGATGGTTATGGTTCGACTCCAATTACCTTTTTTTGGTTGTAGATAATTTTTTACTTTAATAAATGATTATTCTTTTCGATAATTCAATAATGAAATAAACACTTGGTCTAGTGCTCCTATTAAATCTTGCATAGTGATAATGTCCATGAATATTTGTCTACATACTTCCAGTCTTTCTCTACATCTGAGATCCTTTATCAAACATCTTGTTCTCACACCTCAACAGAATGGTGTAGCTAGCATATAAATCTTAATGTTCTTGAGACGTTCCTTCCACTTATTGGTATCGTGTAGTCCTTACAGCCATCTATATGATTAACTGTATGCCTTCTTCTATCCCACAAAGTTGATCACCTTGTTCCTTCTTATTCTAGATACCCCATCACATCCCTTTGTTATCTGCCAATTTGGCTGTTTGTCTGATCCATTTTCATGGTCTTGACTGCCACAAATTTGTCTTAAAAGCAAATTTTTTTAATAATATTTCTCGTTCAGAAACAGTACCTATGTAATCACATCCCTGAACTGCTATTCTACTTCCATTGATATCACCTTCTTCATTTGCTTTAAGAGCTATTTAGCCACTATTTATCTGGGTTTCCTGCTCTTTCAGTTAGCCATCTTTTCCTGTAAATTACCAGTACATTTGCTGTGTATGATGAGGTTTGAGTGGTCTTTGATCGGAGTATGACCACTGGATAGATGTATTAAAGGCAGTCAAAGCTGGGAGTGAGCTCTTGTGAGGAAAAACCAGACAATCCAGAACAGTGGTAGAAGAGAAAGCCAGAAAACTAGTGTAGCAGGAGGAAAAATAAAAAAGAAAAACATTTTTGGGCATGCAGGCTCTAGTACCATTTTAATTGGGATAAAGTTGTGAATTTGGTTAACTTGTAATCACCATTATATATCTTATGGAAGTTTAATAACATAAATAGCCATATGTGCATAAATATCTCTATATCTAATTCTTGTTGTTGACCAGAGATTATTAGATTGATATTGTTATAATTGAGAGATTGTATAGAGTTAATAGTTAGATTAATTCCTAAATAGTAGCTAGATTACTTCTTAAATAGTAGTTGACAATTCTGTATATAAACCCTAGTTCTTATGTACACAATATGTAGAAATAAAATCATATTTTCTCTCCATTCGTCATGGTATCAGAGACCTTTCTGATTTAGGGGCTGTTTGTTTTACGACTGTTCGTCCCAAATAGGCTAGAATCCTTGCTGAGTTGTACATGCCCTAAAAGCAATGTGTGTTTCTTCTCACCACCCACCTAGGTTGCTTCAACTGTGACCGACGACCCCACTGTTCAAAACCCGTCGTCAACAGAGTCTCCACGCGCCTCCATGCGCCGCCATAGCCTTCCTGCAACCGTCGAGCGTAAGCTCCACGCCCCTCCCTCCAGCCAGTGTTTCGTCGCCGTTTTTCTCCACCAGGGTCGCCGGCCTCTTGTCTCTCCGCCTGTGGTGTCAGAAGTGGGATTACAGGGTGCTGTGTCCTTGCTCCCTTGCCTCTCCTTGGTCTGCTGTTGATTTTTTCATATCTGTTTGGTATTTTTTTTCTTCTGCCCATACCAGCAGTATTTTTTGAACTTTATTGGCATATTTTTTGTTGTTCTAAGTTATACTAAAGAAGATGGATGGAAAGAAGGTAATTTTGTTGAGTTCTGATAATCCTTCACTTCAAATCAGTCTCGTAAAACTTGATGGAACTAATTATCTTGCTTGGTTAAGATCCTGTTTATTGTTCATCAAAGCTAGAGGATTATAGGGTTACATTAATGATGATAGTAAGAGACTCGACGTCAATAATCCTGATTATAATCAGTGGGAGTTCGAGAATTCTCTCGTCATGTCTTGGCTCATCAATTCAATGAAATCGGAGATTGCTCGGACATACTTATTACTTGACACTGCGGCAAACATATGGAAAGCTTCCTCATTGACCTATTCTCAAATAGGTAATAAAGCTCAAATTTTTGATCTTCGTAATAAGTTGCACAACATGAAGCAAGGAGATATGAATGTATCACAGTATTTTGCGGAGTTATGTGGGTTGTGGTAGGAATTAGACTATTATCAGGACTTTCAAGCAGAATGCTCAAAAGACGCTGTTAGATTCCAGAAAATGATAGAAGAAGATCAGGTGTTTGATTTTTTAGTGGGTCTTAACCCGGAGTATGATCATATACGAGGTACCATACTTGGCAAAAATCCTTTCCCTTCTGTTCAGCTTGCACATTCTCTAGTTCAGCAAAAAGAAAGTAGGCGAAATGTTATGCTACATACACCTATCATTGAAAAGGCAGGGTTATTAGCAAGCTCTACTGACAGGCCGAAACTTGCAAATATCTCATCTAACAAGGATCACTTACATTGTGATTACTGTGGAAAATCAAGACATACCTGAGAAACTTGCTGGAAATTGCATAGAAGGCCTAATCAAATTCGTGGAAATGAGGCGGCTTAATAGTAAGGGGTCAAGCCCACTTGGCTGGTGGAACTAAAGTGTCTGAAACACCGCTAGCATAGGGATTATCCAGTGAGGAACTTTAGGTATTAAGACAACTTCTCTAACAAAAAGACTCTGCTTCCATAATTATTGCATCCAACCTTGCCAAAACAGGGATTGAGTACTACAATTATAAAGATAATCCTTGGATTATAGACTCTAGAGCTAACAGACATATAACATGCTATCAAAAGAAATTTTTAACATACTCTCATGGAAACATCAGAGATAATGTTAGAATAACATATGGGTCTTTTACTTCTGTATCTGGTTCAGGTTCTGTTAATTGTACGCCCAATATTACCCTTTCCTCAGTACTTTATATACCTTGCTTTCCTATTAATCTTCTCTTTGTAAGTTCTATCACTAAAGAACTTAATTGCAAAATTGAATTTTTTTTCCAGACTATTATGTTCTTCAGGATCATCACATAGGGTAAAGGATTGGAACTGGCAGACTGTAGGATGGTTTATATGTCTTGGAAGAGGAGTGCCTGACAGTTACATATCAAGTATCTTTTGGAAATGATGTGATTACTAAGGAAATTTTACAGTGGCAACAGCGGATAGGACATCCCTCGTTTTTTGTTCTTACAAAACTTTATCCAAACTTGTTTAAAATAACTTCTTTTAATTCTTTGTTTTATGAATCATGTGAACTTACCAAAAACACTAGAAGTTCGTATCATTTATTAAATAATAAGAGTTACGTTCCTTTTATGACTATTCACTCCGATGTTTGGGGTCCTATTCGAACTACTGCTCTTTTTAGCCATAAATAGTTTGTAATCTTTATTAATTATTGCACCCAATTGACATGGGTTTAACTGATGAAAACCAAAAATGAAGTTTTCTCATGGTTTCAATATTTTCACAAAAAGATTTGTTCTCAACATGATGCTAGAGTTAAGATCCTACGGTCAAATAATGGAATGGAGTATGTGGATGGAAAATTTCGTGCTTATCTAGATTCTAATGGAATAGTACATCAAAATAGTTGTGCCTATACTAGTGAATAAAATGGAGTTGCGGAAAAGAAGAACAGACACATTCTAGAGGTTGCTCGATCACTCATGGTCATAATGAATCTTCCAAAGGGATATTGGGGTGATGCAGTCCTTTTAGCCGCCTATCTTATCAATAGAATGCCACTTCGAATTCTAGATTTTAGAAGCCCTGTTGAAATATTATGAGGTACAAACTCTTATACTGTACCTTCAAGAGTCTTTGAGTGTGTTTGCTTTATTCATGTTAGGAATGTTGGCAAGTTGGAGTCAAGAGCTTTGAAATGTGTGTTTATTGGATATTCTCCCACACAAAAGGGATATAAGTGTTATCACCCTCCATCTAAGAAATACAATGTAAGTATGGATGTCACTTTTTTGGAGTATGAGTCCTATTTCACCACATCCCCAACGACTCTTCAAGGGGAGAATGAGATTGAAGACGAGGTATTACTTGAGGTGTTACTTGACTCTATAGATGATGTGATCTAAGGAGGAAGAACAATTCAAGGGGAGACAACTAGTTTGGTTAAGAGGATCGAAGTCGGTGCTTAGATAAAACGGACTTAAAGACATACTCAAGGTGAGATAAAATAGAAAAAGTGATCATGTAGCCAATGCCAATGCCATCCTCTTCCCTCGAAAACGCTGGTGAGCTAGAATATAATTTATCTGATGATTTACATAAGTCAATTGCCCTTAGAAAAGGTGTTAGAAGTTGCACAAAGCAACCAATTTCTAACTTTGTTACATATGACTCACTATCTCCCGCCTATAAAGCCTTCTTCTTATTTGTTTCTTCTGTATATATTCCATAGGATTAGAGAGAAGCAATGAAAATTGTCTAATGGAAGGAAGTAATGATTGAAGAAATGAAGTCCATGGAAAAAATGAGACTTGGGAACTTGTCACTGATCCAAAAGGAACACAGACGACTGGTTGCAAATGGGTATTCACAGTGAAGCATAAGCTAGATGGATCCACTGAGAGATACAAGGCGAGATTGGTGGCTAAAGGCTTTATTCAAAAATATGGAGTGGACTATCAGGAAACCTTTGCTCATGTTGTTAAGATGAATATTAATCAGAATTTTACTCTCGTATGCAACTGACTTGGATTGGGAGTTATAGCAGTTATATGTTAAAAATAAATTTCTTCATGGGGATCTAGAGGAGGACGTATATATAGAGATTCCTCTAGGGTTTGAAGATAAGAAGACACAAGGGAAGGTTTGTACGCTAAAAAAGACCTTTTACGGGCTGAAACAATCACTATGAGCATGGTTTGAAAAGTTCAATTGGGCTATGATCTACTTTGGTTATCAACAGAGTAATGCAGATCATACCCTATTTATCAAGCACTCCCAAGGTAAGATCACACTTCTTATTGTCTATGTTGATGATATTATTGTAACTGGAAGTGATACAGAAGAGATAGTTAGACTGAAGAAACTACTTGCTCAAGAATTTGAAATTAAAGACCTAGGAAAATTGCAATATTTCTTGGGAGTTGAAGTTGCTAGATTAAGAAGAGGAATCTTTATCTCGTAGAGAAAATATTTCCTAGACTTATTAAAAGAAACATATATATTGGGTTGTAAACCAGTTGAATCTCCTATCGACAGTAACCGCAAACTGAAAGCAGGAATAGGTACATCAGTGTTATGAGACTCATCTATCTTTCTCACAGTAGGCTAGATATAGCATTTGTAGTTAGTCTGGTAAGTTAGTATATGGATGATCCACAAGAACCACACTTACAAGCTGTATTTCGCATTTTGCGATATCTAAAGTCTGCTCCAGGAAAAGGCCTTCTGTTCACTAACAATGGTCATCTTAAGAAAGAAGTATTTACAGATGCTGATTGGACTGGATCTCCAGATGATAGTAGGTCAACCACCGGTTATAGTACGCTTATAAGAGGAAATCTAGTCATTTAGAGAAGAAAGAAATAGAATGTAGTTGCTAGATATCTTGCGGAAGCTAAATATAGAACTATGGATCAAGGTGTGTACGAACTATTGTGGGTAAAGAAGTCGATATATGAATTACAATTGATGGATGAAATAAGTTAATCTCTTTACTGTGATAACAAAGCTGCTATTAGTATAGCTCATAATCCTATTCATCATGATAGAACAAAAAATATATAAATTGATTGACAATTCGTGAAGGAGAAACTTGTGAATGGATTTATGCAATTATCCCATGTGGGGTGCAATGAAAAACTGGCAAATGTCTTCACCAAATGACTCCATAACAAATAGTTTCATAACCTCATTTGCAAGTTGGGCATGTTCGATATCTGTGCACCAATTTGAAGGGGAGTGTTGATCAAAGATTATTAGCATTGATATTGTTATAATTACACCTATAATCTCTCCTATAATTGAGAGATTTCGTAGAGTTAATAGCTAGATCACTTCCTAAATAGTCATAGGAATTTTGTATATAAACCCTTGTTCCTATGTATAAAATATAATGAAATAAAAATTATCTTCAACTTTTAACACTGAACATTATTACATCTTCCAAATCCTTTCCTTTAGTAGAACATAACCTTGTATGAGGTTCTACTGAAGTAGAGATAGGCTTGCATTCTAAAATTTTGAACTTCTCTAAGAGATCTTTAGTATAATTTTATTGGCATAGGAAAATTCCTCCTTTGATTCGTTCTACTTTAAGACCAAGAAAATGATTCAATTCTCCTAAGGATTTCATTTGGAAACAAATTAATAAATTGGATTTGATTAGATGAATATTTACTTAATTGTCTCCTGTGCTGAGAAGATCATCTACGTAGACGAGTACTATATCTAATTTACCGCCTTAATCTTCTAGAAACAAACTAGAGTCTATTGGTGTCATCGTGCAGCCACTCTAAATCAAAAACTTTGCTAACTTTCCAAACCAGACTGTCGATGGTTGTTTTAATCCATACAGTAACTTTTTTAAAATTTTTACACATATTCTAGATGGGCCTTACTCTCAAATCATTGAATTTGCTCCATGTATATTTCTCGATCTAACTCTCTATGTAGGAATTACATTCATTTGCTATAACTTCCACTCCTTGTAAGCTGCTAAAGCTAACAGAACTAGTATAGTTGTTATTTTTACTTCTGGACTAAATGTCTCAACATACTCTAGCCTATGTTTTTTAGAGAACCCTCGACAAATTAATCAATCTTTATATCTTTCAATTGATATATCAGGTCTAGATTTGAATTTGTAGACCCAATTGCACGATATGAGCTTCACATCCTTAGGTTTTGATACCAAATCTCAAGTCTTGTCCTTAGGTTTTGATATCAGATCTCAAGTCTTATTTTGCTTTAAGGCATCAATTTCTTCTTTTATAGCTTTCCTCCATTTCTTGGTTGATGCCGGTTCCTTATATATGATGGGTTCTTTTTTGGTTTCATCCATGGCAAGTGCTGTAATGACATTTACGTATTTAAGATTTGGTTTTCTTTTTCTTTGTGACCTTTGTAGTTGTGGACTGTGTTGTTCTTCATCTTCATCACCTTACATCTCTTCAGCCTAACTTGGCCTCAAATCTTTTGGAATTTGTTGATACACTCTTGTTTGCTAAGGGGACTTGGCCTTCTTAAGTGAATTGTTATTAACCTTTTTTCCTTCTAGTTCTGTCGTTTTTATGATTTCCTTTGTTGAGTCATTTTGTTCTATTTTCTCTTACAGCTTGTCCTCAATTTCTTTTGAATTAGGTAAAATTACTTAAGGAGACCATCAAGATGAAGCCTCATTAAATATCATATTTCTTGAAATATAACATCTTCTTGTTGTAGGATCATAATGTCTTCACCCTTCTCGTTAATTATTGTAACCAAAAAATATGTATCGAACTACTTTCTTATCAAATTTATCACACAAATTTTCTGGTACAAAAAAAATAACATATGCAGCTAAAGATATGGAAGTAATTTATAGTGGATTTGATCCTCCATAACTTCTAGAAAGATGATATAAATCTAAATGGTGCTTGGAGTAATCTATTGATCACATATATAATAGTCTTCATGCACTCTACTCAAAATCGTGGTGGAACATTCTTTTTATATAATATACTTCTACATGTCTCTGCAAGATATCTATTCTTTTTTATCTACCACTTCATTCTACTATAGTGTATTTGGATATGTCAATTATCGACGTATCTTGTAATCTCTAGGATATTGTGATAATTTTTTAGACATATATTCTCCCCTATTGTTTGTGCATAGGCATTGGATTCTCCGATCAACCTCTTTTTCAACTGTGTCTTTAAACTCCTTGAGCTTGCTTAATGCTTAGGATTTTTGTTTCATAAAATATACCTAGAAATATCTTAAAAAATTGTCAATGAAAGTTATCATATATCTAAAACTGTTAATAAATGGTTGTTTCACTGGTCCATAGACATCTAAATGGACTAAATCTAAAGGCTCCTTTGCACGATATCTAGAATCTTCATATGGTAGTTTATATGCCTTCCCATACCATTATCAAACACACACTATATTTTCTCAAA
>JAOXYD010000005.1:12929389-12944607 GCA_028565735.1 Pinacopodium congolense | reverse complement strand
CAAATTGTAAACTGGAATAAAACACAACACAAAATCAGACATTGAAAGAGAAAGGGGAAAGTAAAAGAACGTTCTTACATTTACAGCTAGTACCCACATTTTCACATCAGAGAACTAGAAGCTTACATAACAGCATCAATCAGCGTTCCAGAAACTGTGTTGAAGAAGAAGGCTCATCCTCTTGTTTGTTAGAGACACCACACCTAGTTGGTGGACCAATCATGCTAAGTACCACCTGCAAGCCACATATGCAAACACCACATAAACATGTGCAGAAGTGCTTTTTCGGTTTGTTACTTTTCAATCATGTGTCGTAGTATTTCCACGAATACCATTAATCATACTAAGGCACCAGTATCCGAAAAAGACACATTATTAAGGCTTGCTTATGTTTTCAGAACCTCGCTGACAAGAATCCATACAGGACATATGTATCCCCATGAATCCAGGTAGAGTATGATGTGGCTAAATAATAGTCAGGCCTGCTTATGGTATTACGATGATGCAATTTACTTACAGGGAGAAACACCAGCCCGTGCAAGAAACCAATAAGCACCAGTGCCAGGTACATTTGGAAGTAATAAACCTGCAAGGTCAAGGGTTTAGGTCTTCACATCCTAAATGAAGCCACATTATTTCTAGCAAAAAAGGGTGGGTGAAGAGACCACAAAAATTTCTGATCTTGAGAAGCAAAGGACAATAACTCCAACAAGCTTTGTGAGAGTAATCCCGCTGCCATGCAAAATGTAAAATCATCATCACAAGATACTACGCATCAAGCAGTATGGATACTACAAAGCAATTATTTGCATGCTCATGCACTATAGGAATTAACTCAAGCTGCGATCACTAGGAAACTTCTGTAACAGATACTCAAGAAGCATTCTGAAGATTTAAAAATGCCTGTGAAGCAAACAAAGAATCACAAAGAGAAGTATGGTTATAGACAACCTGAAGACAGAAGCTCCCATGGTGCTCAAAGCCTCTTTTGCTCTTTGGTTCCTGTCCCCGCGGCTTACCTGGGAATATGCTTATTTGGGTCTTAGCTAAGCAAAAAATACTACTAATTCAAGAAGCAAAAAGGTCATATTGCCCAATGGCAGTCCAAGGGCTTCATAGATAATCAATGTTAGAGTGATGATTCAGGTGCCTTCCACAGGTTAACAAAGATAAAAGGATCCACCTACATTCTTCTTGTATAATAGCACAGTACAAATTCAACACATTTAGGATAAGATCTGACCACCTGAATGAAAGAATCTCATGCCTTGCTGAACCTACTTTCTTATCCATGAACATAATTAATAAACAGAGAAGAGAACTACCGAAAATAAATAAGGAATGAATACTAACCATGAAGGAATGTCCTATGTGCACACAGAACTCAACAGCTATTCCTATGGACATTATAAGATTGACAACAGAAACTGCATTTAGTTGGATATCCAGAATTGCCATTATTCCCTGGAAGATTCAACAAGCCAATATTTAGGCCTTTATCAACAGAAGATTTAAATTCTGAGTACTCAGACAACAAATGCTTAGATGCAACAAGTAGCAATCGACAATATTCTGATTCGAACATGCATTGAATAAGTGACGTGAAGCATCATTTCGCTCATACCATTAGATCCACAACTATCATCAGCAAAACAAGCAGAATGATGACTGAACTCCAAAGACTGCATTGACAGGGAATCAAAGTAGCCAAAGGGAAAGTGAGTTGATTAAAAGTTCAAAAGAGCAGCACTAAAACTGAAATTTTTATTTTTAAAGAGTTGGAAATCTGAACCTGGAAGTGAAAACCAGACAGACAATGAATATAGTGCCTGCATAAGTGTCAGATCTGGTGTTCAAAAGCTTATTTAAATATTAATACAATAGAAAAAATAAATGAAGAATAAGATTCGATCAAGACAGATCAAACAAGAAACCTCTGCCTCTGAGCTTTCTGATTTGTTTTCTTTTGGGTGAAAGGGCATGTGTATATATAGAGAGAGAGAATGTGCATGGGGGATTGGGGGAAAGAAAAGGGAATTAAATAAGAGATTCACGATCCAAAGTTTCTCTACAAAGTTGCAATACTAACCAAGTGCAATAGCAACGTTGATCAAGGCTATCCTCCAGATGTCCAGATATTGCTCAAAGAAGATGTAAAACACGGAATAGGGAAAAATATCCATCTGCACCAGAAAACAAAGAAAAATGCATCCTGAACAGGATTCACAACTGAGTTGTGCAAAAATTAATAATAGCATATCATTTTCCTCAGAAGTGCACTTTGGTTGTAGAAACAAGTCAAGCCATTGCACTTCGGTACGGAATAGTAAAGAACCAGTAATGGGAAAAAATACCAATTTTCTAGTTATAACATGCTCTATCGTACACAAAGGACAGGAGTGAGAGTTAATCAAAATTTCAAAAATCAAAATTTCAAAAACAGCATGGAAGTTTTAGAAACAATAACGTTGAATACTTGAACTCAAACCTTCAGAGAATCAGAAATTTTGGTGCTGAATTCTCGTGCAGCTCGCATGGCATTAACATAGTCACCCTAATGCAAATAGCAGTTCAGTCAACAAGAAAAGGGTCATCAACAAATCTCATGATGAGTGTTGAATGCCAATTATCAATTCATTGTTCACTATATTTATAAACATACTTGTTTATTAAGCGGTGTGTGATATGTACGGAATTCCGATGCTTGTATAACACCACTTTCATAACCTGACAAAAATCCATAGGAAAAGATGTCAATAGGATATCACCTAGTGGAGGGAAAATGTCAAATCTCACTACCATGTAGATCCACGCTGTTTGTGTAAGCCCCGTGACCTCCTTTTGCACAATCAGCAGATGGTAAAGCATTGAGAAACCAGGGGAGTTTGTCCTTAAATTGCACAGTAGTCGGTCTGCTGTTAACCAAATCAGAATGGCGGAAGCACTGGCATTAACCTTAGGTGTTAGATCTTGAAGATAACATGACACAAGCCACCAAAGAGGAAGTCTTCTTGTTACAGTTAGTAGCGGAGGTGTGTTGATACTAGATGGAAAACAGATATTAGACATAGAGAAAGAGAGACTACCGTTGTACAATCTTTGCAAACTCCACCAAAACCACAAGGACCTTCATCAGGTGAACAGCAAGGTGGCTGAAAATGGAAACTTTTGCTTAAGCTATGTAGAAAATGAAGGAATAGAAAATAAAGGTATTTCTGTATATTAGGCCTAAAATCTATCCTACAATTATGCTCCAATACCTGTAACATATATTATATAGATTCATACAAAAATAAATACAATAAATCATAATCCCTTTAAGTTAAGAGCATAAATATTAATCATGCCTAACTTATTGCACATATAATTGACTTGTGCTAAATTAAAGGCTTTTGTGAAGATATGTTTAAGTTGTTTGCCAGTCTCAACATATCCTGTTGAGATCAAAATTTGTTCCACTTTTTCACAAATAAAGTGACAATCTATCTCAATATGTTTAGTTTGTTCAAGAAACACGAGATTAGAAGTACTATGTATAGTAACTTGATTACCACACCACAACTTTACTGAACTTGAGGCTTTAAGACTAATTTCAGTTAGGAGCTGACATGTTCAAATTATTTCACATGATGATTGTGCCATAGCTCGTTTAGATTCTTCATCAGATCAGCATACAAAATGCTGCTTTTTACTTTTCCATGCACTAAATTCCCTCCAACAAAGACACAATAGCCTGTAATGGATTTACAATCAATCTTAGAGCCTGCCCAATTAGCATATCGGAAACATTTGATATGAGTGTGCCTATGATTTTTATATAGTATTTCTCAACCAATAGCTCCCTTTAAGTAACACAATTTTTACTAAGGCGGCTCATTGATGAACAATTGGATAAGACATGAATTGATTTACAATATTAATAGAATATGTAATATCCGAATGAGTTATTGTAAGCTAGTTTAATTTTCCAACTAATCTCCTATATTTCACTCGGTTTTCAAAGAATTCACCATCATGGGTGAGTTGAAAATTAGGAATCATTGGAGCTCTACATGGTTTAGCCCCCAATTTTCCAGTCTCAGCCAATAGATCAAATACATACTTCCCTTGTGATAAGTAAATACCCTTCATGCTTCTTGTTAGTGTTAAAATAAATAAATATTAATTCAGAATATTCTTCCTTAATTGATAGGGGCAATACACAGTTATTAGATGTAGTTATTATTACAATAACTGTAAATAGGGGACAGTTATTAGAGGTAAATTACCAAAGCAGTTATTTCTGCTTTTATTAGAGGCAAGCAGTTACCAAAGCAGTTATTGTTGCTTTGGTGAACTGCATATTAAAAGGGGGGAATAACCCTTGTTGTAAGGTGTGAATGTAAGGTAGTCTATCTACTAAAGATTCCTTGTAGTTTCTTGACACTATCCATGGTGGTTCCGCCAATGTCATTCTATGTCTCATGTACAGTTGATGCCATTTTGCCGCATTGCCCTCCATATGGACTGTCATTGTCTTGACCTTGCCTTTCAGTGGTGAACGATCAATTTCGAAGAATTTTTCAGTTTGTAGAACCAGCTATGCATTCTATCACCTTGAAATGTTGGGAATTCAATTTTGCCAAACCTTGTGGGTGCTATGTATTAGGGTCTTATTTGGTGGTTCGCTAATCATTCTTGGTGGTTGGCCATACTACCCATTGGAACATTCAAGTGTAGGAACACTTGTCGATGGAACATCTCTTCAAGCTCATTCATCTCTTGGTTCTGCTTTATCTGTGCTTCCTAAAGTTTCAGTTGAGCTCTGCATCTGGTTTTTAATTGATTCCTCCATCTGTTTTAATTCTTGATTGTGTATTCCTTTCAGCAGCTCACTCTTCCATCACTTGCTCAGTATCAATCCTCTAGTGCAATCTGGATATTTTTCTTACGCATAACAAAAGTTTGTACACAATATATCCATTGTTTTCCCTTCTAACAGTTTAATTCCAAGTATTAGAGGGGAGCAATGTGTTGCTAGGATGATGGCTTTCTCTGGTAATTGATTCTCAATAGAATAGCGTAGTTTTACTAACTGATTAATACAAGTTTCACTTTTTTTGCATCTCAAGGTATCTACGTAAATAACCTCTTACAAATGGGTATGTATAATATATCATGATGAATTAGCTAAATCTAATTCACTAGTTTTACCCTGATACACTAGTTTTTCCTTGATTTTCTCTCTCTCAGTCATCAACTCCAGCTGCTGCTTCTTGTTTCTAGTGAGTTTTATGTGGTCTTTATCATTGTTTTTTTTTTTTCGCTTTTACTGTGTTTGGTCACTCTTTGAGGTCACTCTGCTGCTATTTTTAGCTGATGTAGGTTACTCTCCTATTGAGTTTAGGCCGCTGTCCATGTCAGCTACAACTTGCTTTCTTCCTCCTGTTCTCTGATATCTGGGTAGCATGATTCTCCTACATGATCCAAACAAGGAATTTCCCTCTGAAAATGTGCTTTAGGTTTGTTGCAAGAGACTTGATTGTTGGGGTCTAAACTTTTGGATGTCCCTATGTATCTCAATGTTAAACTTATATCCAATTAGAGGGGGGCCTACACCAACCCAGTTACCTATAAAGGTTAGCTGGAAAACTCTTGTACCTCACTATTAGTCATTTTTTTTCCTTTCCTTCTGTTGAGGATTGGGAGGCAACAATTCGCATTGTATGATAAAAAAAAATTCTTTTTGATTGGGACCTTTATACAGTAATTGTGGTCATATTGATATATTGGGATGCGCAAATTCAGATATTACCAGTTCCTAGTTTATATGCGTTCTGTTTTAGGGTATTGTCTATTTGTGGCAGGAAATCTGTTGTCATGGAAAAATAAGGAACAAAATGAGGTAGCTTGCACTGGTGCAGAGGCTGAGCTGAGAGTTATGTCAGTTGTGACGTGAGCCTTTTGTGGTCTTGCCATCATTTAGAGGAAGTCAGGATTTATTCATCTAAGGCTACTGATAGACACATAAGATTAATATGTGATAATAGAGGAATTAGGATTTATTAACCCAAGCCTACTCCAAGACACATAAGATTAATATGTGATAATCAAGCTATACTATATGTCACTGCTAATGCAATTTATCTTGAAAGGACCAAACATATATTGGTATATTGTCATTTTACTGGAGAGAGGAACATATGTGGAGAGTTTGTGACAAAGTTTGTAACTTCTACTGATTGATTGGCCTATTGTTGCACTAAGCCATTGGAGGCCCAGGAGTTTTGTACCTTGTAACAATCTGGACATTTATCCCATATACGTTTCAGCTTGAGGGAGTGTAGTGTGTTACTATTGTAAGGGTTTCTATGTGAACAACCATTTACATATAGGTATATATAATGTGTTTTTGAATTAGCTAAATCTAGTTCACTAAACCCCAAATGTAAATAAATCAATTTGCATGTTGATACTGTATCATTTAATGTCATTATGAAGTGTATGGAAATATACTTTCTAATAAAACACTTCTTATCTTGAAGTTTCTTGTATCTTCATCTTTGTCTTTCATATTATGGAGGTTGTCACTTGGGTGCAGATTGTGGGAAAAAAGAAGGAAAGCCTTGACAGATGGTTATCTGAAAAATCACAACCATTCAACATATATTCACATCATTCCTCGGTTGTTAAGGTAGCACTAAATTTTTTTTAAAAAAAATATAATATTTTTTTTTTTTTGTGATTATCACTTTTATCCAAATTGCATGTTTTGATTTTTCAATCATATTGTAACCACATTACTGATCAAAGCTGCCTAAATTGTTTGGACCATGACTGTAAAACAACAGTAGAATTATTATGTGAATCACATACCTGATAGCAAAGGAAAGGTTCTGATAATCTACCAAACACTTGGAATTATTTTATTAACATATATTTAGCTTGCCTATGGGAGTTCTACCTTTAGAAAACTCAAAGCTTAAACCATGCTGCCCTTGTGTATGGTCCATTTGTGATTTTCTGTGAATGTACACATTTTGTGTGAAATGGCATCTTAGAATAATATTACAGCCATTTATAAACCTCACCTGACTTCTTGATCTTTTGAGTTCTTGCTTTCTTTAGAAGCTTAAGTAGTACCTTTGCAGTTGTAGATTTATGCTGGAGTTGTATATAATAGATTTGTTTTTTGGTAGATGAATACATAGATTTCTCTCGTCTTAAATAGTATCTGTCTTTAGTTTCACCTATGTGATAAATGTTTTTGAAATAGTTGATTATTGCTTCTTTGCTTCAGTTTTTATTTTACATTAAAAAAATTAAATTATTCCCTAACAGCTGTGGAGGTACTTCACATGAGTGCATTCCTTCTATGTTGCTTACAACTAATTTGATAAATTAGTAGGAGTTGGCATGCTGATAAGCTTTAGAATTTTCCTCCTGCTTCTTTCGTAAGTTATTCTTTGAAGATTTATTGCAGTAACCATATAATCGAACAAATGTCTTCAAATTCTGAAATTGTTTCTCTTTATTTTGTAATTTCATTTATAACTTCAGTTTGCTTATTTTTGGTTAAGCTTAATTGAAATACAGAAACTGTATATCGTATCAAAGATCTGAAATGGGTTTAATTGACTTTAGATTCTCATAACTTTCTTGCAGGCTGTATTATGTGCGGGATTATACCCGAATGTAGCTGCCTGCGAGCAAGGAATTGCAGCAGCAGCTCTCAACAGTATTAAACAGCCTAATGGTGGTGAAGTAAGAAGTCATCCAGTATGGTATGATGGGAAAAGAGAGGTTCATATACACCCTTCATCTGTCAACAATAACTCAAGAACATTTCAGCACCCGTTCCTTATCTTCCTTGAAAAGGTTAGCGAACTTCTAGCTTGAGACTTTTGTTTTCCATTTTCTGCTTAAGTTTAATCTTTTAAGTTGGTAGTTATATCGTTTGGTTTTGTATCATGTAGTTGGTAACTTGTCCTTCTGCTAGTGCGTATTTCTGTGTTTTACTGAGGTGCTTTCTTAGTTGCATTTGGTGGCTTGAGCTCAATGATAAATGGAGACACGGCTCTCACTTACACTTAACCTTTTCATGATTAAATCCATTTGAACAAAAATGCCACATTATTCATACCAATGAAGGATAGATAAATGATTTCTTTCTAGTCATAGAAAATAGCTATTTTTGCATCTTAGGATATGGAGGAGAGAAAAGTAGCTATTGAACACATCTGCACACTGCTTGCCAGCCTTGGACATAATTGAGAGTGGTAAGACCAGGTTGAAAATTTTACTTGACAAGAGTGCTTTCAACCCATTTGTGTTTTAATGTCATTAAATGTGGTGGCAGAGGAAATTTGAATAGAGATATGACTGTCACACGATTATTTCATGAATGTTGTATTTATGGTTTCAAGTTCCTCAAGGATATGTTGACTTCACATCAATTTGCAAGTTGTTGAGCCAGAGCTCTATGTCCATTCTGTACTATACCTTAATTCCACTTACTTCTTGTTCTTTTATGGTTATGCATGCATGGAATCCCTATCTGATGGGCACAGATCGCCTATATCTATGATTGTATGTGGGATATAGAGCTATTCATATGACCATGCAACTTCTTTTTTCCCTATCATCTCCTAACCCGTGCAGGTTGAATTAGTGTGTCCTATTTTATTCAAATGATACTGATGTATGATGAAAGAATTGAGTTCCTAATAGATTAAACAGAATCAAAATTTTAGGTTTGCTGAAATTTGGAATTCATTACAAAAGATAAATCTAGGAATCACTCTCTACATCTGTAATAACAATTAGGAATCATTCCTAGTGTGACACCAATAGGTTACTGAAGAAGTCACTTCAAGAGTTGAGGAGTCACTTCCAAGTCTAAGAAGCAAATATCAAGTTAGTTGGGTGACTTTGTCTGAATCAAAAAACATCTAGGAGGCATATTGGATAAACTGTTCTTTTTTTCTGAATTTGTAAATGAGTTGAGGACTTTTCGGCCCCACTGTTGCCTATTCACTGTTTTTCCTGTATTTGATTGCTCGGCATCATATTATAATTAAGTTTACTTAATCAGTTGATGAAGGCTAGGATTTGTTTAGTAATATTCTAATATTCGCTTCTGTTGAAGCTGTGGTAGCCATAAACTGAGTTCATCTATTTTCCATGATTGTCCATCCAATGATGGATAATTTGGCATGAAATTGATGTTCCAAGCTGTTTGATTGTAGGAATACTCAAATCTGAGTACTGTTTCTTGGCTATCCTACTACCATTCAAACCTACAATACCAAAATTCTGATACATGCATCATTTCAGCAGTCTTATCATGCATGGTAATGTTTTTGATGCAGGTCGAGACCAATAAAGTTTTTCTGCGAGATACCACTGTTATATCTCCCTTCTCCATCTTATTGTTTGGTGGCTCCATAAACATTCAACATCAGGTTAATATATGTTTCTACTCAGAATATACTCACAGATATCAGTAAAACTATAAATATTATTGTTGAAAATCTCACATTGGTTGTGGATATGTGGATTGAACTATTTATAAGATTGTGCAAATCTCAACCTTTTAAGTATGCTTTTGGGGTTTAGGTAGACCCATTTAACAATTATTAACCAAGGAATTGCGTTTGGTGTAGTTCTTGGTTCATTATGTTAGTGGTGATTCGATTGCGTGTTTTGACAAATTTTTTTTCCTATCTTCTAAAAAATTACTTACATTATTTCCACAGCTCAATCAAGGACCAACAAAATTTTTTATCCAAACATTCAGATATGCTAGATACATTGTTGATATGCCTGCACACAGTGAAGAAAATTTTACTGTACTTGTACTCACCAGAGGAAATGATGGAAGCACATTTTCTTTTTCTCTTCCTTCCCAAGTGAAAATGTTCTTTTTGTTTGTAGAGTGGGGAGATCACTGTTGATGGATGGCTAAAGCTGACAGCTCCAGCACAGTCAGCTGTCTTATTCAAGGAATTGAGGGGAACACTTCATTCTCTATTGAAGGAGCTTATCCAAAAACCAGAGGTAATTTTTGTTCCCTATCAACCCGCCACATAAAGCTCAGCTCCAAAAGTCTCTAGCTTATGTGATTTTCACCTAAGGATTCCACTCGACTGTCAAATTTATATTCAGTTGTTATGCGTGCTTGTCCCATGCATTTATGGTTTCATAATGTGTTGAGTTTGATATCAGCATCACATGCACAATTTGTTTGACATTTTGGTAACCTGCATGCTGAAATCCTTGCCTTTTGGCTGGTTTATCACTTTGTCTTAGTGTAGCTTCTCTCCACAAAATCAACCTTTTAGGTAATAACTTTCTAATCATGTTAACTCCTTTCAATGGGTGTTTGGTTGAAATCTGCATTATTATGTTTCTGTCAACAGATACATTAAAACCATGTGGTAAATATACTTCCAAAACAAACAGGAGTTATCTGCAGTATTTCTTGACATATCTTATTGTTTTGTTTACTAAATATATAGCAATAGTTGGTAACCATGATTCATGTTATTGTTTATAGTCAAAATCATGTGGAAGAATCTAGTTTGGCATAATTTTGAAAATAAAGGCAATGAAATTCGTGTTCTCTGAAGGCATTGTTAATTTGGTGGGGTATCTTGTTAATTTTCAATTCCTCTGTTTCATACAGTTTATGTGCTTTTTGATGAAAATTTTATGTCTTGATTTTTTATAATTTCTATTTCATCTTTTAGTATGGATAATAACTACCTAAACTTATTGCTGTGGTGTAAGGTTGTTAAAGTAATAGATTTTTGCTGTGGAATTTCTGGTAATATTGTTTTTTCGCCATTTTTTCAGTCACAAATAAGTAGCAGATTTGTATATTTATAAGGTATTGGTCTTCTTGTTTCTAAAAGCCTACAGTTGTAGTTTTATCAACAGTGTTCATATTAGAGAAGGTTCTAATATCAGCAGATCGAAATGATATTTTAGTTTGACAGTATCATTATCCTAATGCAGTAGGATTACTTCAACAATAAATACTATATGTTAGCATTTCTACCATAAGAACATGATCTCTTTCCAGCTTCAGCAGTACAAGTTGACAATTATTGCTCTGAAGAGAAGAAATAAAACTTATTCAGAATATATTTTTTTTAGTGCCAAATATTTGTGCCAGAGATTTAGTCTATGGCTCATAAAGTGTGTGTGTGTGTGTATATATATATATATATATATCTTGTTTTTGTTTTTTCATGCATACATCTAGCTTGTTTAATCCTCAGTTTGCCTGTTCTAGTTGTCTTCTGGTCCTCTTTTCCTTTTTTGCTTGAAGTGTGTATCTAATTTACTAATGCAAATGACAGCATACTGATTTGACTGATATTAGTCCGTTCCCGGCATGAACTCGTAATGATGCCAAATTTGTTTTTCCTGACAGAGTGCCATGATAGTCAACAATGAGGTTGTCAGATCAATGGTCCAATTGTTGCTGGATGAAGACAAGCTGAAGTAGCAGTATCATGGTATGTGTAAACAGAAATTGGAAAACTTGGGTTTAGTTTATTATGATTAATGTTCTACAATATATAATAAATAGTCGAGCTATACATATTTGCGCCAATATTCGATGAAGGGGTCTAGATATAAGATACAAGATTCCTCTCTACAGAAAATATGGCTCATCGGATTTTTGCTATACATGAATAAATACGTAGAATATTATTTCCACCACATGCAGTTATCTTTTGTTATCATTTACAACCACTGTTAGGTCAATATAAAGGAGGGTCAAATGATTACTTATTAGCAACCTCCAGTTCAAATCAAGATGTGACTTCCCTACCCTATTTTCTTGAATTTACCCGCATCACACCAAAACTTGATTGTTTTTTGTTTCTCTTCTTATCATCCTTGTCATCTGTTTTAACTGCTGCATTATGGACTGCGATCGTCTCCAACTTAATAAAAGCATACAGGAGATATACATACTAGTCTACAGCATCTTTTGCGGCGATTATGAGACAGATGAATGAGTCGGATGGTGGACTACTAATGCACTCGGTCTTGTAAACATTTTAGGCGATGTAGAGGAATGAAACTGGATTTGCATTTCGACGATTAAACGTTGAATATCGGTCAATGATTTTGGTTGAATTACTAATCTAAAACGATTATGATAGAATTATTTTGAATGGAATAACTTCTATAAAAGTGTTCCCCTCAATTATTTATTTATGATATTAACAGGTGTGAAACTAATCATATGTCATACCTCGTTTTCATAACCTGACAAGTTATGAAATCGCCATTGTGATGTTGAACTATAATCTTTGATACTAAAATTTCTAACAAAGTATAGTAAATATGAATACAAATCACTTAACTGCTATAAATAATAAAACAAAAAAAAATTTAACAATTGTGAAAAAACATCCTGCTCATTGGCGACGATTTTCAGCTCCCAGATCCTTAAGTTATACTGGGAATAACGGTTGTTATTGTCCTAAAGTGTACAATATAAACTGATTGGCAAATGGTTTGTCCTAATTACTATCAAACTTGTACATAGTTTCTTTACCTAGACGACAGGAGGAAAAATTGTCCGAAGAAAAGTAATTAGGATAGAGATACCTTTTATCCGCAATATTCGAAGATTTAATGGAATTTCAGAAGTTCGATTGTTAATTATATTAAGTCCTTTTTTTCAAGATTAATAAATAATTATTTATAAACTTGTTTAGGTGGTTTATTTATTGTTCAACCAGTGTCTTTTCTCTGTCTCGATTATGAATGGACCTCTTAGTACGCGATGGTTACAAAACAAATATAATTACTTGCATATAATTAATACGGACAAGTCTTAAAACCTTTAGATTTAAGTATATCTGCGGTGGCAGTCTAAGGCGCTTTAGACAGAATAAATTTGTCATTTCCTACTTAATATCATATAATTGAGCTTATGTGAACGGGCCATTTATTTTAATTTTCTTAATTTTATAGGTTTTTGAAATGTTAGAAATTTGTTAGATCTTTCAAGGTAGAAATCAAACTTAAAGATTTGCTATGATATAAAATTCACATAATCTAATTTTATTATACGAAGTAATGAACGTTAGAAGCAAAAAGTTCTGTTCGAAAATGAAAAGGGCTATATTTAATATTCCATGCTAATGCCGATAAGGCAATTGTGATTGTTCCTAAAACTATAAGATTTTATGAATTCAAACTATTCGAAGTATGGCAATTAAAATTTAAAAGATAGAATTAGTAGAATATATGCAAAAGAATTAGAAAACAGGAGTCAGGTCTCCATTCTAGTACGTGGCATCTTTTATAGCGTCAAAAATTTTTATGCTAAAATTTGATGATAAAAAACTTCTTCTTAAGGAATGGATAGTAAGAAGAATAAATAGTTCGTCCATAATATATGATACATCGCTTGATAATGGAAGGACATGCATATAGGAATGACATGTCACCATTCCCAACATTTTTAGAGTGCAAGCATTGTTTTGAAACAAATTGGATAAGAGATTGTTAAGAAAAGATTATATGATCGAGCATAATAAAGTTGAAAGAAAATGCTTTGAACAAACATATATGATTAACATGATTAAAATTACGTAGGACTTTTGTAATTTGATAAATTGTTTATAAGTCTCTAAAATTTAAATTATTTTTATCTATTAGTCTTCCGTTATTTTTATCTTATGCAAATTAATGACATTTCTACGTGATACATTTGGAGTCATGTGGTATTGGATTAATGAATAAAAGTAATTTAAAATCTTAAGAACTTAACTGATAGTTTAACAAACCGTAGGGACTTAATTGATAGTTTATCAAATTATAAGTAGTTAAATGATTTCAAACTTAATTGTTAGATGAATTTCATAATTAAAATAAAATTTTAATAATTAAAGAAATGTATGTTGTAAATATTATATTCTTTTAATAAAGTATACATAATTTTTAAATTAAAATTTGAAAAATCATATGAAGTATAAAAATATTTTATCTTTTACAAGTTCAATACATATAACATTGAATATATGTAAGAATAAGGTAAATGTATTTATCATAAAAATAATATATTAATAAGTACTTTAAGTTAATAATTTTTTTAGTTGATAATAGTTTGGTTTAGATATAATTTTATATTGCCTAAACTTAAAAAAAATTTATATTCAATTTCGATTAGATGTAAATAAAAGAGGTTGAAACTTGTTCGAATTTAACCTATTTCAAATAAATTATTTTAAAAATCATATCTAAACCGAACCATTATTGTTGAACCAAAGAAGGTTCCAATCTTGGGTTTGATGATAATAAACATGTTTAATTACTAACGGTTTGAGTTTATAATGTTAATCTTAAAGATATGCATGTTTGAAGAAGAATTCATTATGTAAAGCTTGGAGTTTGAAGGTCAAATTTGAAGATAATGGCAATTCAATTGAAATGGAAGTTTCAAGACCTTAGATAGGTTGTTTTAAATATGTTTGTAAGTTTTACTTTACGTTCAATTGACCTAAGAGCTTAAATTTGATCATGCAATGCATTTGAAATGTTAAAAGTGCATATTATCTCAATTCATAGGCTATAAATCTTATGTTTGAATTGTTTGAAGGTATTTACCCATTCATATAGATTCAATATATGATTTTAAAGATGTTTGAAGTCTCAATTATTTTTAAAAATTTGTTTGGAAATGTTTGGAGTCAATTATGCAGCAAACTTTATGCTTTTTAAACGTACAACGATGGGATGATCATCATCAACGGCACCTTGCTTGAGTACCATTGATCACCCCTTCTCCAGGAGCATCAACGATGGGCTGTTTTTGGAACAATGGCGCCGTTGATGGCTCTAGAGGGTGCTGTTAATGAGTCAAACTCCAACAGCTAGTTTCTACTTTCGGGTCTTAACCTTTTTGTCTTTATTCTAACATCTTAAAAAACCCTCCAAAACCTTCCATGAGCATCCAGACACTATATATACTCCTTAGAAACGAATTTTGATACTCTAGACTCTCCAAAAACTGATCAAACCTTTTGAATCTCTCAAAAGCCTCAAGCTGCCCAAGTTTTCACTGCACTTATTTTCAATCAATTGTTTGCTGTCAATTTGTGTTTCTGGGTGTGTAAAATTGTGTTTAATATCTTTCTTGAGTGTTTAAGAGTTTATTTGATCCATCTTTTACATTTTAGAAAGGCTATTTCATCATATTAAAGCTA
>JAOXYD010000005.1:12860849-12874327 GCA_028565735.1 Pinacopodium congolense | reverse complement strand
CCTTAGGTCAATTGAACATCAAGTAAAACTTACAAGCAAGTTTGAAACAACCTATCTAGGCTCTTGGAACTTCCAATGCTCTTGAATTGCCATTAACTTCAATTTTGACCTTCCGACTCTAAGCTTTCCATAATGGATCCTTCCTAAAACATACCTAACTTTAAGATTAACATCATAAACTCAAACATTAGTGATTAAGCATGTTTTGTTATCATTAAAACCAAGATTGGAACCTCCCTTGGTTCAACAATTGGGTTTATACAGTGGTGGTGACACATAAGGCTTCTCCTCCTCCTTTTCTTCTTCTTTCTCTTAGCTTTCCTCCTTTCAGCTTTTGGCCATCTCTAATGGCTCCTCTAGTTATTTTTTCTATTTTAACTTTGATAGCCTTTAGCCGATCCCTTGAATTGGACTATGTGTTGGTTAAAATAATCTCCACGCTTCTCGTAGATAATGCATTTGCTAGCTACCCAACTTGAACCTCTAAATTATGAATGAAAGAGGTATGATTCCTTAAATTTTGATCAAAATTTTCTTCCATCCTCGTCTAGCTCCCTTCTTGGCTATTAAAATTTGAGCTGAGCTTGTCTATCTTTGATTCCAATGCTCAAAGCCTATCTTATTGAAATCTTGGTGACCTTTTTACTATCATATTGCTATCTATATTGTTAGTACAAGAAAATTTTAGGTGGTTCTTTTACCCCGAATTATAAATACTAAAGTACGTGTTATTACCTAACATCCCTTGCGATGCTCCCATGTAGTTCACTTGTTCTATCTCGGTACTAGCCATTAAGAAGAAGTATGAAGTTATATGACTCTCTTAACTATACAATTTACACTCATATTGTATTGCTTTCATTGATTAAGATGAAGTAGCTTGCAAGCTATTAAAATGTTAAGACAATATTGACCTCTAAACTTGTAAGGCAGTCACCGAATCCATGGCAATAACACATTTCTTCTCCTTAGGAGATGGTTGCCTACTCCTATCTATACTCTATAAGGAACTGTTATTTACCATCTCTTCTAATAGGTCATGATCTGCATCTATCATCTTTTGCATTATAGATCCCCCAACTGCTGCATCGATAGTACTTTGTGTCTATGTGGTGACTCTATTATAAAACATTTTCAGCAGAAATTACCTCGGTAGATTATGGTGGGGGTAAATCCTTTGTAGCTCCTTAAATCTCTTCCACGCTTTATATAAAGACTCACCTTTGATTTGTTGAAAATTTGTTATCTTCTTAATGATTTTGGTGGTCTTCGTCAAGAGAAAGTACTTGGCTGGAAAGGCTTGTACTAGCTACTCCTATGTCATAATATTCTCTAGATTTACAAAATTTAACTAAGCCTTAACTCAGTCTTTCAAAATAAAAGGGAAAAAACTCATCCTTGCGGTGTCTTCTAATAGGCCATTATATCTGAAGGTGTTGTAGATTTCCAAAAAATTTGGCCAAGTAATCATTCGGATCTTCATTGGCCAAGCCATAGAATTGAACATTCATCTATAATATGTTTACTAACACCGGTTTGATCTTAAAATTGTTAGCCTAAACTGTGGATCTTGTAATACCCTACTGATTCACGTTGAAGTCATGCCTCATGAAGTCCATGAGAGTTCTCTAATGCTCTCCTAGATTTCTTTCTTCCACCATTATTCTATTAATTTCTTTTTGGTGCTTTACTCGTCTAAGTTCTCTTTCATGTTTTGTAATGTTTGAAATTTTGATGTCCTCTAACTTGTTTGAACTCCTAGTCACTCTTATGTTCATGTACCTTTAATCACACAAGAAAAGTATAAAAAGCTCTTAAATCAAAATAATCCAAATTGAATAGGATGCTAAAATAACAATCCCTGATAATAACCTCAAAAACTTGTTTGCGAGTTTTAATTACACTGCAAGTATATAGGTTGTAACTTATAGTATAACTAATATCGATCCCACGAGAATTGATTCCAAACACCTAAGAATCTAAATTTCACTTTGTTTAAGGTAAACAAAAAGTATAGAAACTAAAAATTAAGCTAAACTAATGAAAATTAAATGAATGTAATTGCAAAAGAAAGCAAATCACAGAAGATACTCAACAGTGGAGACTTAGGGGTTGTTCTATCCTTATTTATCTTCCTTTTACCCTATTAATTTAATTGTGTTTGATCCTAGATATGTAATAGTTGATTACCCTCTTTTGAGATCTAATTAATTAATCTTAATTGAACTACCTAAAAGTTGAATTGTAACCTCTCGGTTCACAATACTACTCTTAAATAATTCAATTAGATTTAAAGCTTCCTAAGAATAATTAATAAATAATTAAGACCCCTTTTTAATCATCTATTAATCAGTTAATTACTTATCCATTAAGCTACCAACTCTCATTATGCACCTTAACTCAAATAATTTAGAACAATCTCTCGATTTAAAGTGATTATAAACCTAACAATTGATACAAATAACTATGCCTAAATCATTACAGCAAAAGTTGGATAAAAAATTCAAGAACAATCCCTAAATAAATTTAGCAATCCATAATCATGTTAAAACAAATAGTATTCAGATTAAATATCAAAAGGAAAGTAAAAGAAGGATGAATTAATGAAGATGGTGAATCCACCTTTTTTGGAAAATCTAGACAGCACTTGTTAAATCTTGATTATCCTCCTTATTCTTGGGTTTCCACATGTTTTTCCTCTTCCAAAACCCTCTATTTTTGTCTTGGATGTTCCCTAGGGTCAGAAATGTGGCTGTTAGGGTTCCTCACATCATCTTATGTCCAAAATACCATAAAACATGTCTTGCGCATGTTTTGCCCCATCATCTCACCACATAAGATTTTCTAACTTTGGCCTCTATTTAGTATTTTCACTATATCTTCATCTACAAAACTAAAAAATGTCATGAAATTTGATATGTAGGCTCCTTCTAGCACCTTAGAAAATTTTATAACATTTGGAGTTCTATAATTCTAACTAATGTCTTCTGAAATTTAGTTGTACCAAATCTGGTGCTTTCTCGAACTTCATTTATTACTTGGAGATCCAAACATCTAAATGCATCAAAAAATTCCTAAAATAAGCTAATATTTTTCGCTCAAACACTAAAAACACCAAGAAACTATCAAACACCTAAAAGATAATGAATAGGATATAAAAGTTCCTACTAACTCTGTTTAAAACACATGAATAACACTTAAAACCCCTAACCTCCATTGCAAGAATGTATCCTTTATCTTCCTCTCCTCCTTGGGCTACAAACATAGGATTACCAATAAACCTTTGAGACCTAAAATACCATTTATGAATTGACTTATTTAGTGTATTAAGCTTTACAAAAATATCAATTGGAAAGTTACACAATATCTGTTGAGACCTTGTAATTGTCGACGTATAATGTATTCATTTTGTTCCTTCTAAAAACCATGGGTTAAAATTAGAAAACTTATTGCTTTTTCACATTTAATTTCTAGTTAATATTTGTTTTCATATGCCAGATTACTTCGATAAGATTGATATAGTGAGTTATACTTTAATTTTCTTGGTTATTTGTAAGGAATGATATTCTTTAGTAATCAACTTCATAATTAAATTTCATAATAGTATAGATTTGTGTAAGGAGTTTAACAATATGTGATATTATGTAATGTAATATTTACTTTATTATATCTAAAACTTAATATAAAGTATCTCCTATAGTTTTATTCAAATCGATTAGCATGATTCTATATGAGATGTGGAATGATAATACTCTAAAAGAGTCAAAATTAATGATTTTGGGATGCGATGTTTAGTTGAAGCATATATTACCTCATAAGTTTAGAATTGAATTAAATAATATGAAGTTATGAGATATTTAAAAGTTAGATATAAGCTTATAAACCCATTGAAGAAAAATATTTGATTCAATAAGTGCTATAAAGAGAATAGTTCTAGAGATAAGTAGTGGGAGTAAGATGAAGTTTTAAATAGTTCAAATCTTATAATAATACATCCAAATGGAACTAATACCTTTGTTTGATATATGTGATGTATTATACTTGAAAGGTTGATAAAGGTTGAATAGATTCACTTTATGTTGAATTCAAAAAGTTTGTTTTAAAGATGATTTTAGATTTATCATGTCTATAAGAAGGTTATTGGACGTATATTTGTGAGTTTTAGTGAGAATATGTAATGACATATATCTTATTAAAAATAATAATTCATATTTTCAATCATTAAAGATATGGTAGTAAAAGAAAAACTCTTAGTCGAATATGAAAAGGGAACAACATAAATTTTAAGAATTAAGATCTATAGATATAGATGTAAGAGTTACTTGCATATTCTAGTCAAACTATATAGATAATATGTTAAAGGTGATTGGTATTTGAGATGACTAATACTTATAAAGTATAAATAATATCCATTATTCTATGTATAAGTTGATATTTAAGTTTAGGTTCTAAGATTTTAGTTTTAGATTGATAAGAACTGAATTTTAATTAAGGTATAGTTACTTAGATAATATTATTTAAATTGGAAATGTTCTAATATAGTAATTGTTGTTAATCATGCCATAATAAATTTTTCATTTAGTAGAAATAATTTCTTAGATCGTGAGGTTCTTTAATGAATTAGGTGTAGTTCTTTGCATTGTTCTAATGGTAATATATTGTAGAACATGAGAGTCATTATGTATGTAACAAGAACTAAGGTCTCATTAATGATTCATTGATGTATTTTGGTAATTCCATTTAATAATAATTGAGATACAAGCTGTAAGATTTAAGCAAGTACTTGGTCAAGAGAATCTTGTAGGATTCTGTCATTAAGTTGTTATTCTAGTAGTAACATAATTTCCATATAATGATATAGTATGAGATGCTTAAGAGATTGACTTAGTGCAAATAGGAGATTTTTTGTTTATACCCTATAGCCAATCAGTTGATTGTAGATTTGTGACATAACTTATTAAGGCATTATTTATCTTATACATAATTGTTTATTTAACTAATATATAAGATAAAATCCATAGAATAAATTATGATAGAGATCATAATTATAAAATTTATATTATAATTAAGTATATTTTCTAAATTATTCTTAGTCATTAATTTATTAATATTGGACATTGATAGAGAGGAAAGACTAGAACATGTTACATTTTTTCCTTACGAATGAAATAGTCGATCTCATAGATTAAAGTATAAAAATACTTAAACAAATGTGTGGGTACTTATTAAAGAACAGGTTCACTAAACTGTTTAATATGAGAATTTCATATGGAGCATTACTTGTGTGTCTATGGATATACTCTTTGTGATAATTATACAAGTAATCCATATACTCGAGATTAACGAAGTTATATTATATAGTGATTGTTATGTTTTTTTTTATATTACTTATGATCTATTCTAACAATTGATAGTTCATTCAATAGTCAATGAGTATAGCATGAATTATATGGAGATAATTAAGTGATCACTATATGATTCATTACTTCAAAGTAATTAGGAAGAATATTTTATTGTTTTTCGATTAGTGTTGATTTAAGAATTTTTTTATTAATGTCAAATGATACTTCGAAAATAATTTTCAAATATTATTAATAAAATCAGTTACTGATGGTAGAAAAATAATGTGATTGAATTTAAAAAGAGTTGAAACTAATTCCATACCTTATGTCTAATTAGAAAATTGTATGATGAAATGATTGAATTATACGAAAAAATTATGCACAGATATGTTAAGTCAAAACCATTTTGACATTCTTAATCTTAATATTTAGTAGGTCATGACATTGTTATTAGACATCAATCTTGATATATAATTATAAAATTTTTAATTAAAAAATTAAAAATAAATTAAAAGGAGTTTTAATTTATTTAATTCTAATTAATTATAATTTATAATCATTATCAATATATCAGTAACGTAATGGGTCACACATATAAATAACTAAGGAGAGAAAAAATAATTAAGTTAGATTTAATTGTGAATTTTTAGAAACTTCAAAGTCAAATATATGATATTTGATTATATTAAGATTAAATAATTATTATAATTAAAGTGAAACTTTAATTGCAATTATGTTTATTTTTAATATTAAGAAAAATATTATTTTTCTCCTGTATAAAGGAAGAAATAATAGAGAAGCTAGTATTTTTCATTTCCCTCCTCTTAATTGTTGAGTTTCTTCAAAAGTGAATTTGTGGATGCCTTTAAAAACTAGACACATGCGCAACTGAAGTGATTTACCCTTCATATGTGGATTCGAGATGAAATGAAGATATGGATTAATCTTTAAAATAAGATACAAATCTAAATTTATACTTTATTATACTTTTTTATTTCATCTTATTACAGTTTAAAGTGATATTGACTTTTAAAAAATCAAATAAAATATTTTTTTATTTTGGTTGCTCATGATTCAATCACCTTTCGATCTCTCAATAGTTATTATCTTATTATATTATTCAGTTAAGTTTATTATTTTACATTCATTTGGGAATCATAAGTATATACATTCATTAAGTATTCAATCCATTATTCCTTTTAATCTTAAAAAGACCTAATTCACTCTTATGTGAATGTCTAATAGTAAAATAATTTCATTGATTTTTATTAATTATATATCTATCTAATAACACCGTTTACATGTTTAATTCTTCATCTTCTTTCTCTGCATATCTTCAAATTGATATTCTCTTCCTCTATATATCTTTATATTTTATTCTCTTCATATATCCTGTCTCCTGCAATTCCAGTGAAAAACGAAGTGGTAAGCATCTTGGAATGTTGGCCGGGTGGCTTCAATTCAAGTACGTTGATGGAAACCATCTGTTGGGCCTTAAGTTGAGGCATCAATAAGCATTGATGGATTAAAAATTTTAATATTAGTACATATTACAAAATGAAAAAAAAAACATATATATATATAAAAGATATTTTAAATTAAAAAAACCAAAAAAAAAAGTCACTGAAGTGCAGGTAAAAGTGGAACACGGTCATCGAAAATTACTCGAATTCCATTTTCAACTCATTCGATTGAATTGATAGCGAAGATATGAAACCATATGCACAGGCATAATGGAACAGTAGAAGTGATTGTGCTGTCGCAGAGCTAGTGAATCAAATGAGTTATTAGATAAAATATAACCACGTTGAAGTGTTTCAGGAGGTCAGAAATTTATTGCATAGAAGTAGATTTGAAGATTACATTAATCCAAGTAAAATTTTTGTCGTTGTTATGAACAAGATGTGGTGTATCAGGTATACAATTTGAGTCAGGGAAATACAAGATTAAGTTCATGAGCAGGCCAATAAATGCCTTCCCTTTGGCAAGGGAGAGGTGCTGGTTGGGCTATGTAAGTAGGATGATGTTGTCCAGGCATTACTACGGAAAAATCTGATGAATATGTTGCTACCACCTGTCAACAAAGGACAGAGATGAGAACATTAGTATAACTGAAGCAAATTACTGAAAGGAACATATACATAGCTATATATATATATATATATATATAGCGTAAGAGTAGCTACTGCTTGTGGATTTCCCAGCTTGTTGAGTAGTCCTGATTCCGCAGAATCACTGCCGATCTGCCGAGGTGAAGAAAATGAAGTGTTTGGTCTAAACAGATGCTCAAAGATGGCCATGATCAGAAACATTGATATTAGTATAGCTGTTGCCACGAATCCGAAAGAAATTGCACTCATTGATGTCCCTAAGTTTCCCCATGGAGCTTCCCGGTCAACAACTCCTGATTGAGATGGCGTAGGGTCTGAACTTGTGTATATATTCCATGGTTTTGATCTTTCAGATCCGAAATCGCTCATAGTACTTGTTAACGTGTCTGATTTCTTCAACTTTCTTGTGCCAGGTGAGCTAAAACTTTTATTCTTCTCAACAGTCGGATATGTGATTACTAATTAATCACATATTTCATCTTCCAAACTTCTTCGTTTTTATAGTCTGTTATTGACTCTGAAAAGTTTAATATCAGAAATTCCATCAACATCTCAACTCTATAATCCAGATTCACACAATTTTGTAGTCATAAAAAGCACCAAAAGATAGAGCGGCCTAGTCGGAGTTACACCGTCTTACTGAACTGTAAATGAATTCAATTTTGAAATAGCAAGAACAACAACAGTTCTTAGTTTTTTATGGACTTTTGATCCCAGATCATCCTTTGATATATAGTATGTCAGCCTAACCACAACTGCAGGTCTCATCCTTAGAAAACCGCAATAGCAAATTTCTGGCACATGATTTTCAATGCATTTTAGTACATTTCTCTTTAGTTTCCATGACATTTGATGTTTAAATACTTTCTTAGAAATGATTACAGCTTTGAGCCCTGTGTTCAAAATGGCGTTAGATTAAATGGTTAGAAACAGAAAATTCAAGAAAATAGTTGCTGATGCAAAAACAAACTCGAAGACAAGAGGCCAAAAGGGGGAGTAACATTAGTTATGCGTCTACTACTTCAACCCTACTAAGAGAGAATCTCCAAAGAAAATGAGCAATCAAGTGCTTAATCCCTACTTGCACAGTAAATAATCACAATTCCGGTGAATTCAAGCACCTCAACAGGATATGAAATACAATCCCCATCCAGTCCAGCATTGTTGTGAGCGGAAACATAGATCGAGTCATACAGTCCAAAGATGGATTGACAATTGTCACTATAAAAGTTCAAAATTTTATCATGTTGCTATCAAGTCACTTGTGTAAAAATGGAATGGATTGGAATGGTATATATGTGCAGATTGTTTGAAGGAGAAATTAGAATAAAGGGTCAAAGTGACGTTAGAGTTTAGTACAACGAGGAAGGATATCATTCGAATGATGTGCGGAATGTTTGTTTGGTTTCCACAACACCAGTTTCCTACAAGTCAATTTCAGATCAAACAAGGAAAGGAAAATTGTCGATATGCTTCAGATTCAGAACGACTGATGAATCATCTATAAAGGCAAGTTTAGAAATGGGCCTCAATAGTTTAGATAATGACTTAATGAGCCGATGAATCTAATTCCACTTTAATGTAGTCTTCATTCTAACAATTAGCCTGATTTTGTCAAATATATGTCAGCAGTGGTACAAAAGGACTACCAAAACAGTGAAAACAATATTCCTAATTCAGAAGCTATATAAAATTGGAGATCATAAACTTACAGAAACACACGAGAGTTTGGAATGGAGATGCATACTTCGGACAACTTTGTGTTCAGTTCTTGTGTCGCAGAAGCTTATAAGAGTCTTGGATTCAGCACATCTATATAACCTTCTTAAGAGGAAGAGCTGGAAAAGATTTGGTTGTAGTCTTCAGAAGTAGAAACACATATTATCTGAGTTTTGAGATCCTATAGCTTAGGTGCCAGGGAAAAACAAAGACACCCACATTTCTCAATGAATATTTTAAACCATTTAGAAGAGGCTAGGTAGCTTTATTCCCCTATACAAAATGTAGAGACAAAGTTTTATGATAATCCCAACAGTATAATTTCTCTTTTTTCATGTCTTGATGTTCATGATATTGATGCATAACTTATTGAATACTATACCTTGTCTCATGAAGCACACTTAAAAGAAATCAAAAGAACGGGGCCTTCCTGTCTAGACAGCTGAAAACAAGAGTGGCCTATTGGCTACTTTTAAGAAGTGGTGACCTTCTATGCGCTGAATTATATTTAGATTGCTATTTCTTAATCTTAATCACACCCATAATTACATAAATAAAGTAACTGACATATGAGGCTAGCTCGCAAGAATTTATGGTTTGTTTCATTCCCTCTTACTTTATGATGAACTGAGAAATAATTAGATGCACCAAGTCACTAGGCCTTGATCAAATTTTCACATGGAAGATGATTATAACTATCATCAAGATTCAAGAACAAGAAAGCAAGGGAGGCCACACGGGTTAGGCGCCAAAAGGTTTAGAGTTGATGAAATTGCTTATTGCGGCGGATTCAGATTTGTTACCTTCTTGATTAATGGTCAAAGCTCTTGTTTTATGGCATTAATGCCTAGCCCAATTCCACTGCCAACGTAACTATATCGATATAATTATGGGAAAGGTGGCAGTATGAGTATCTTCACATAATCTCTATCTATATTTTCAAAAAAGAAAGAGGAAAAAAAAGTGAAGATAAAGAAAGCAAAAGCTGCTTGCTATGCACAATTAAAATGACAAAAAAGCTGCTACAAGCTATATGTAAGCATAGGCTAATTTACAAATGGCATCGGTATTGCTTAGGCATGTGAGCAAAGTTTGGAGGAAGAGCATACAAATTATAGAGGACAAAAAAGAAGATTGGTGGAAGTGAATTGAAAACAAACGCCTGATACATTACAGCTATGCAGTACCAAACTGCCATGATTATATCCAATAATAATAATAATAATAGTAATAAAGCTGAAGAAAAATGGGTGATAGATACCACATTTAATTCTCATATTTCTTTGCAAAATCAAATAAAAGTAACCAGTTAGGAGCAACCCATAACATTTGCCAAAATATTTATTTTCAATGCCAATTGCTACAATATTTGAAACAATTAACAGCGAAACCTGGAACGAGACACCCTCACCCCCAACTTACTCAACAGACACATGGAAAGATGCTGGCGTTATGCTACAGGAAACCTTTGAAGTATTTCTAGGATGGAAAAATATGGAGCAATGATTACAAAGTAAATTATTTTAAAGGGATGAGAGAGAGAAAGATGATTCTTTTCTACTTGCAGGTATTGAGCGAGACTACTGTGTCAACAAGACAATCACTATGTCTGAGAATGATATGAAAGGTTATCTAGACCTATCTCAATAGAATCCTCCCACATTTGACAATCCACATCATCCCTGTCATGTTACAAACAAACATTAAAATCAGTTTTTTATTTATTTCTTCCAGTATATGTTAATAAATGTACTATTTTTTAAATCATTCCTTTCAAAACTGAATAAAATATAGCACACAATTAACTGAATAAAAATCATTCTACTTCATAACTAAGAAGTAAATTTTCTATTAAAAATCTATTTATTTTCCTTTTTGTTGAGAGAATGCAAACAAACAACAGATATAAGATCACAGGTAATGCACTTGATCGTCGGTAAAGATGGCTACTTTACCTTTTCACATAAGACATTTGCAAAAAGAAGAAGGAACCCAAAACAAAAAACAAAAACAAAAACACCGCCAGTCCTTTCTGCTTAAAAGAAAGCACTATAAAGCAAAAATTGAAAATAGATTGAAGCATAGGCATCTCTCTTCCTTTCTCTTCTCTTTCAAATCATGTCCTCAAGCGCAAGCAGTACCATTTGCTTTGCCAACAATTCACCAAAAAATGACTTCCTTTCATAAGCAAAAAGAGAATGGAAATGTCGAACTAAGCAAGAAGGTAACAAATGGCTGTAGATTGCTTTCTTTAGAGCATTTAAAAAAAAAACCCCTCAAAATATACAGGCCAACTGAAAAATGTGATAGTAACAGTAGGAAAGATGACAGGACAATGTTGCTTTCTTCTATTCAAGTTTCTATAATATAAATATTTGATATACTCAATTAGTCACATCTTTTATTATCTGCCTCTTAAGAGTCATCGCACATGCTTCGACATCCCGTGCAATAAACATATCTTGTATATGCTTTTTATGTTCGACTGTCTCCTCTTTTGTATTAAAAACAGACAAAGCTTCTTTAGTTTCCCCTTTAAAATTGATATTTTTAAGAATGCTAGAGCCAGAACTTTCAGAAAGAGCTTGGCTAATTTTATTATTAGGGATGTGAAGGCAATCTAAAGTTACTTAGAGGCTTATATTAATCGGTTGATTATTTTGAGTTAAGACAATTGACTGAGTTTCACTTTATCCTAATACTTTTGTCGTATTCTCTTTTCAGCGGCGAGTCTTAATCATGCAACCATGTGTAACCAAAATCGTGTTTTCCATTTTGGTTATTTTTACTCCGTTCTGTTGCTATGAGATTGAGGCAAAAAAATGTAAACAATTCAAAAATTCCATAATAAGTTAAGTTGCAGCATATGTGGTCTAATGTTATTCCATAGCTACCATTGGGAAGGTGTGATTGTTCTTCTTAAAAAAACAATGATATTACATAATTGATTAAAAAATACACTCATCTTAAACATAACAGAATTTTAGATGCGTTACCCTCATCTTAAAAGTAACAAACTTTTAGATGTGTACAATCAAATAAGAATACCCACCATTTAGGGATCAAATAATTTTTCTCATCCAATCTACTGAAAGGCAAACATGAAATACCTTCCACAGTCTCCAAGCACTTGATTGTGAAGGCAATCATCAGGCATAAACGTCCATTTTAAATTGTAGGACATATAGACTTTAGAATGGATGTCATTTCAGCCAAATTTTAAGATTCTTATTCAAAAATACCATTAACAAGGACATCTTCAAAGTTTCATGATGCACAGAAGAGTTTGGCATTGAAGATGTTACAAATTAATGATAGGGGAGTTGCGAGCACATCAGATATGTGGACATGTTGAAAAGAAAAAAAAAATGCATGGCTATGACGTCGTATTAAGTTAACAGTAATTGTCTTTTATGTAGTCACATCTTGTGGTAAATGCTATAATTTTTTAATTTTGTTATCATTTGTTCATTGATTTTGGGATATCTGATCTTTGATTTCATTTTAAATTGGTAGGTTCATTTATGTTTCAGTACCTCATACAAGTGATAAGCTAATGTGCGTATTGATTGATTGTTTGACGGATTGGAATATGAACATGAGGTTATCAACAATAACTTTAGATAATTGCAACAAAAACGATGTTATGCTTGACAAGGTTAAGAGCGAGTTGCAAGTTTGGAACTTACTAATGGACGGTAAGTTTTTCATATGCTTTGTTTTGCATATATAGCCAGTATAGTAGTGAAGGATCGGTTATAGATTATCAAAGAAGGGAAAGAAGCAATTTGAATTAGTGTAGTATATTGGTGTGCAACACCTAAACTAGTTGAGAAGTTTGAAGGAACAATTCCCTACACTTAGAAGTTATACTTGCATTGTCTAATAAGGTAGAATTTGACATCCAAAATACTTGAAGTCACAATCAAGTATATGTATATGTTTATAAAGATGAGACAAATGAGATTTTCAGTTAATTATTTGCCTACACATAAGAAATTGAAGTTGGGAAAAGAAATATGTGAAAAGTTAGAGGTTTCTAACATTATCACTAAGTTGCTTTCTAACAAAAAAAATATTGAATTTCTCAAATTTGTTTTCCTAATTAGTGTAAGAAAAAGTTAGTATTGTTTCAACTTCTTCTAATCAGGTTATTCAAGCAACAGTAACCAAAATGAGGAAAAAAATTGATAGTTATTGAAATGTCGCCCCGGTAATATCTTGGCAATTACTTCTATTTTGGATTTGAGGTACAAGTTTCTTGTAAGTGAATATTATGTTTTAACAGTTGCACGGCGTTCGAGTT
>JAOXYD010000005.1:12835730-12847045 GCA_028565735.1 Pinacopodium congolense | reverse complement strand
TGGTTTTCATTTAATCTCATTTTGGTTTTCAAAGTAAAATCGGTTTAAAGAACGCCCATTTTTAATCACTCAACCAACGAACAACATATTGTAAATGAAAGTTGTTTGATGAAATGATTAAATAATTTGGGTATTAAAATTTTGAAGTTTGTTAAGAGATGTCAAAATTTGTTGTTCATGATCGTAAGTCCCCAGATTTTAGTGAGATCCTATATTTTGACATGCTCCCATTACTATAACTCTCATAAAAAAACAAGTAAAAATAGGATGTTAATGGGTGAATTTAGCTTGTAATACCCTTAAATGATTTCAAAGTCTAGATAATTCATAAGGTGAAGATAACCAAAGCATGCTAGTTTGGTGCAAAGATTAAGAGGGGTCGTACGAGGTACCAACATATTATTTCTATAATAATGTGCTACGACAATGTTAATTTCTAATGAATGGCAGACCTAATATAAGCTTGATTAGTTTTTTTTATCTTTAAAATAATGTACTTATACAAGTCATCCTATGACCATCCTATGGCTCTTTTTATGTTGCTTCTAGTGCTAAATAACTTTTGTTGAGTATAAGAAAAATTATTTCTAGAAGCTAATAAAGATTTGACAATTAAGGTAATCCATTAATCTTAATACTGAAATACAATTAATATTATAGGAGTCCAGGATTATATTTGGTTTCTGTACATGTTCCAAACTTTCTATGTAAATGCTAGCTAAGCTACCAATGACAAAATCTTTCTTTCTTTTTTCTTTTTTAGATTCCATCTTCAAATACTAGTAGAACCCAATTTATTACTTGGTCAGGAACTTTGAAGGTAATAATAGTTTTTGTGACTTTTATAGACATCTATAGAGAGAATATAAATGCTGGTTTGGATAACAAATTTGTCACACAACTAGTTTTGATTTTGAAATGTTTTGGTTTTGCATTTGTCATTGGTATCTAAATGTGGAATCATTTACAAGCTCGAGAATAAGTCTACAATTTGTGCATGTACATTGCAGTTGAAGTTTAGAGGCCCAATTATACATTTCTTGGATGATAAGGAATCTTAAGAGGATATTCTTAGGATGTCATCGATATGGCGTAAAGTGTATATGTATTTCTATTAATTTAAAGGATATAACATTGTAATAATTTCTAATTTTTATACTATGGAAAAAACCACTACAACTTCTTAGAGTGGTTTGATGAGGAATTTACTTCTAAAGGCATAGATAGGTAATAGTTTGCAATTAGTATAAGGCAAACGATAATAAAATTAGATGGATATGGAATTTGATAATTTTATCTTAGATTATGATTAACTATTTGATTTGATATATATCTACAAGTGATGATTTTGAAAATGTATAAAAGAAATATGTTATTTATATATGAAAAAATTGTCTTATATATGAAATGTATAAACTCCTTTGGCCTTATCAATAAAAATGAGATTTGCACTATGCTTGGTGCTTTGATTGCTTTATTTGAAATAATGGAATTAATGTAGTTAGAAATTGATATTCATATATTTCTAATGCAAAATAAAGGAAAGTTTTAGAAATTATAATAAATGGACTCGCCAAAAAGAAAAAGTAGTATTGCACATAGTACATTAATATTAATGACATGTTTATAAAAAAAGACATGTCGCTCTTCTTAAAGATAATAAAATTGGTATTACACATGATGTTCATCATAATTGGCATTTTAAAAAAAGACATTGTATAGCAATGTTAATGACATATTGATGAAAAAAAAGATATGATATGAAGATAACAAAATCATAGTCATATACCACTTGTTTTGCATGCGAAAAAAAAAATACATTAAGTGCTTATATTCATTAGTATAAATGACGTCGTGGTTTCCCTTTAAGTCCAAAGGTTCCCATTTCAATATTGCTTTTAGTCTTATTAGATGGTTCAGCTCTTTCTTGTGTTCTAGCTTCCTTTCTTTTTCTTATAGCTACTTAGGATGATGTCTTATCTCCTTCTTAAAACTAGTTTATTACTATACTTCCTTCGGAGGATATATGCAACTAACTATATGTGAAACATTATAATTATTATCATTTATATACATGTAATGGTATATTACTAGTTCATTATCGAAGCTTACTATCAGAATCTGCTGAGAGCTATTGAGCTCATGGAAAGTAATAGATAACACCTTACATGTTCTAAAATTATGGTTGATGTTTCTTACATATTTTGTAAGTTATTTGGCGTCTAGCTCTTGTTGATAATGTGCTCTTCTTTAGAACTTCACCAACTTCTCTCTCTCTCTCTCTCTCTCTCTCTCTAGTTTCCTAGAACCTTTTTTAAAGTTAGGCGATTTGATGGAGTGGCCATGTTCTTTACCAAATATTAGCCAAAGATTTTTACTTAGAATTAGGTTAATATATTTCCAATAGCACCTCATATAACAATCCCTATTATAGTAATCATACACATATTCCTTTGGATCTCCTCTCTCCCAAATGGTTGTTGAGAGTGTATGACTACATGGGATTCCAGCTATCTCCTTTTGTCACATGTTCAATCCTTTGTCCTCAAATTGATTACATGATGATCACTTATGTAATCTTTAACTTCAAACTTCTTATCCCCAGCAAAAAGAGCCAAATAGTTTATGGCCTCATTTTTCTCGAGCCTTGATAAAATGTTAAAACAAATGCTAGTATCATAAGTTACCATTCCTTGTTTCTTGTAATGGACATTTCATAATCACCATTCTAATGACTTCTAAGAAAATCAAAATTGGCTTATCCCTTACATTTTCAAGCAAGACTTAAACACCTATATAATGTTGTTTAAATACATAACACTTTTGAATTTCATATTAAAACATTATTTGCACCATCTCTTCTTAGGAATCTTTTATTAATAGTTATATGTCTCTTAGTGTATGACATTTAGCTTACTTATTTCCCTTTTAAAGCCTGTTCTTATACAAACAGAAGCTATACTCCACATTTGTTCTTTAATCATGGCAAATACCTTAAACTATCATTGAAAGTTATCTTAAAGATGTGCAAAACAAAATCGATGATTAAACTTACCCAATAGGGATGTATTTCATGATGTTTTGATATATGATCTCACATGGTGTAATCCCTATTTTAAAGATAAAATGCTCAAATTATGTTTAATTTATGTTGAATGATAAGTTTGACCCTCTAGCACAACTTCTAGATTAAAGCATCAAGCTTTTGAGAGAACTGGAACAAAAATTAGAAGAAAATATATCGTCTAGAACATCAACGACGGTTGAAGGCACCTATCGCTGAAAATGCAATACCTACTATAGGAGTTCGAAGATAACAACCTATATGGCAGTTTAGAGCAAATCGATGTAGAGGTTACCGGCCCACCATAGAGTTAGCTGATTTGAAAAAATAAAAAAGGGAAAAGAGGTCTTTGCCTAATCATCGGCCTTACCCTAATTGGAAAAGGTATATAAATACCCCTAAAACTCAAAGAAAAAGAAGGGGAGTAGCCATTAATGTTTTTGAGAACTTCCATCTTGTTTTCTTGATTTTTCTTCATCTTTTAGAATTTTAAGTGAGATTCTTGTTACTATTCCATCTTGTTTTCTTGATTTTTCTTCATGTTTTAGAATTTTAAGTGAGATTTTTGTTACTATTTCATTTCCAGTCACTTTATTTTAGTTTTTTAGGTTATGTAAAGGTTTATTTATCGTTCTTTATTACTTTATTAGCTGTAATCATGTTTTTCTATCCTCCATATTAATTTATTTGAATATTTGATGGGTTTTGTGGTTGAAACTCTTGAACAAAATATGGATGCTTGGTTTTAATTTAATAGATTACTTTATTTTTTAGTTCTAGCTCTTATTTTAGTTGTTCAAGTTTGGATTTGTCTTATTTCAGTTTTATCCTTGTGGATTAATGATTGTTTAGTGGATTGACTCATTATTTTCCTTTATTTTGTGAAGTTTTTAAGGGGGTTTTTCCTCTTAATTGAAGTTTGTGCATGTTCTTAGGTATTAGATTTTTTTATTTTAAAATTTGTCTTATTCTAGAGTGTTGGATGTTCTGTTTTATTGTGTTTAATTTTGGATTTTTTGTTTTGTCTTGAATTAAGTTGATAATTAGAGTAAAACCTTAGGTTTTCATTGGATTAGAATTGAATCCTAATTTTTCATTACTTGTATTAAAATTTCTAACCTTGATTTCATTTTATTAAGTATGGGTTATGTTTATTTAATTTTTGTTTTAGTTAATTTGAGCATGTGTTACTAATTTCCTAAGGGTTTGAAGGTATAAAAGGGATGAAGGGTGATTATTTATGAGAATAAAATTGAGCTTTTATTGAATTGGTGTTGTTATGCTTAAGTTGAATTGCAACCTTGGTTTAATGGCAAGAGTTAGGAGTTATTGCTAAGCTTGATCACCCTTTTTAGTAACTCCTAATTTTAATATTAGGATTGAACTTTAATACGTAATAGTCATTAACAATTTTTGAATGTAACAATAGATTAGTTGGTTTTGTAGGTAAACTTAACTAATTAGTCTAAGGTCCCAATACTTTAGGTTACACCCTTTAAGCTTATGTGTTAGTGGATTAAGTTAGTCATTCCTTATTTCCTAATATTTCTTAGCTATTAAACTTTGAGGGTTTTTTCTATACTTTAGGTTACGTCCTTTAAGCTTATGTGTTAGTGGCTTAAGTTAGTCATTCCTTATTTCCTAATATTTCTTCGCTATTAAACTTTGAAAGTTTTTTCTATGTTATAATGGAGTTAGGGATATCTCTAAAACTTGTTAGATTTACCTACTTTCGAGAGATTGAGGATTTGAGAGCTTGTTCAAATCCATAAGCTAATATCTTGGCTAAAGCACAATTTATTTATATTCGAAGTTGATAATTGTCTCGGAATTTCAATAATACCTTTAGTTCATTTTTTTGATATTGTTATTAGTTTTGTCAAATTGTTTGCATTATGTTTACCTCTTTAGTTGTATTCATTATACCTTAGCTTGTTTAGTTCTCATTATATGAAGGGTTTTTGTTTTTATTTTTTTTACAATATTCAAAATAACAATTGCATCCTAACTCCCTGTGGTTTGATCTAACTCACCCTACTACACAGTTAGGTAGTTAGGAATTTATTATTTGGTAATTTACCATAGATCAAACATTAGCTAACTCATCATGTTTAAAGAACCATTACATGCTTTATATAATATGAGGAAAAAAAAAGTATCAAAAATACACTTTTGAAATTAATATATATCTCAGTTATTTAAGATTGTACCTTTTATCTATTACTCAAGAAAACCTATAGGTGATTGGAGTCTATGTCATTAAGTAGAGAACTAAGAAACCATCTCCAACTTTCTTTGTTCTTTATAGCCTATTCCGATGGATATATGTTGTCATTTAAATCCATATTAATGGTTATTAATGAAATCCATCAATGTATATTATTGGTCTACATGGACTTATAAGCCTAACTTTAACTGCTCTAATATATCATGAATAAAAAATAATTTTAGGAGATTTGATGTAATGTGGACTTCCCTTGTTGCTTAATGCAACTAAGAAATATCCTCTAAACTTTTCATATTATGCCCCTTAATCGCCTAAGAGAAAGAACAATGCATATTTGTTACCTCTATATGCTTTTACGTCAGACATCTCTTATTGATAATCTCATAAGATTGGCCTTGTCCACCTTAAAATACTCCAATAAGGACTTTCTTTATATTGGGCTAAATATTTCTTAGTAATCGTTAGTAGTTAATCCTCTTTCATTAAAACTTTTTACTACAATGGTATTTTTCTTAGAATGCCTTAATTTAAAATGCAACTCATTCTGAATCTTGGTTATTTTTTAATGAAACCTTGCCTACGATGCTTTGCTTTGGAAATGTTTGAAGGGGGGAAAATGTGTCTTGTAACTGGGCCTACCAAAGAGGGGTTAAAAATCTGGAATAGTATAGAAGAGTTAGGAGGGAGCACTCTAGTCTAAAGGCTACCTACTTTAATTGAAACCAACTTTCGATGTTCTACCTTTGGATCTTTCAAATCCACGTCTTCATTAATGCTCCACTTTAATAACAGTAAATTTCAAGCTTGTTGTAAATTACAGATTTCTTCTTGTTGTTTGTTATAGGATTCTCCCAAGCAAAGTTGGACTCATAAGAGACTCCCCTACATTTTGAGTAATAAGGGCATCAAGAATTTTTTCCTTCCATTCTATTGGAGTAGGAGTTCATTCAACAATTGAAGAAGAGTATGTTATTAAAGTTGGAGTTAGAGTATGCTCTTTTGAACTTTCGACCAACTAAGGATCGATCGAAGTTCTATCAACAACTGTCTTACTTATATTTTTTAGTCATATCCTAAAACAGAGTATTTCAGACCATATCTAAAAGTTCTCACTAGATTCAACTGAGTAGGAGTAGGGGGTTTCAAGCCTTAGACTAGACTGGTTGAAACCCAAATTCTACCCAATCAGCTTCAAAATAATTTGCTAAATTCAAAGCCAAGCATCATCAAGAAGTCTAAATTTAGGAATTGCATACCTTCCAACTTTCATTTTCATCCCTCAATATAGGCAATCCTAATCCTATTACTTTCACTCTTCTTCCACCTCAAATTGAATCCTCTTTGCATTACATAATCCATATCAATATCCTTGAATTCTTTTCCATTTTCAAATTCCATATCCAATGTCCCTTGTGATGCTACATTAGTTGGTATATACCTAACACTTGGTCTTTTTAATGGATCACGAATCTACTCTCCAATTAGATTTTCATTACAACTAATAAACCTTCCACAATCAATAAATTTAATTTCAACTTGTTGATGGTTATTTGGAATATGCACTTATAATTCAATGTGTCCATGGTCATCATTTACTTCCGCATCTCTAGGAACTACATCATCATCATCATTTTCACATCTAATGTTTCCATCATTGAGTTCTTCATTATTCATAGTTGATTGCACTATGATTGCTACTTCATTATGACTATTTCCATCATGTTAACTCCCTTTCTTAAAATTATTATTAGGATACCTCTTATTCTCATTAATGAGTTCCTCGCTTCTAGTTATAGGTCATACAATAAGTATGAGAAATTATAAGTCTAACTTATGTGTAACATTCACACAAACCATCCCATCAATTTTCATCAAGTTGATTAGCAAGGTATAGTTGTCATTTGATTTAATAAGTCTTACTCACTAAATTTAAAACCTAATACCTTTCAATATACTTGGTCAACTTGGAGCCACCTTAAATCCTTCCCCATCTCACATGCTTGTCTATAGCTCACATAACTAAGATCCATTTTATCAAATTTGTTTGTTAATTTATGTCCCAATTTAAATTTTAATTTAGGTTCTAATTTAAAATTTGCCATTAAAAAGCCTTGTACCTCCTTATTTATCCATTATAATCATTCTATTCATTATATAACATGCATTACCATGTAATAATCATAAGTAAATACAAAATTTCATATATACAACAACAAACAAATTAGTGAGCAATTATGCGTGTATTGTTGTATGGAAATAAATAAGCAATTGTGCCAAGAAAATACATAAATAGAGGCATGTGAATGATATGTTTTTCTTTTAAATACATAAATAGAGGCATCTGAATGATATGTTTTTCCTTTCAATACATAAATCAATCTTCCCTCGTGGCTCATTACTCACTAGTCTAGTTTTTATTATGGAATTTTTTTTTATCATTAACATCATCAATTTTAATTTCAACTTATACTTATGAAATGATACTTTATAAAGAGGAGATGTTTGCTTTAATGATTGCTCAATAGATACAAGAAAATATAATGAGAATCCCATTTTATGATATGAATAGGGACATGAAACAACATCAGATTCTAAAAACTGAGCAGACAAGATTGGTAATCATCTATGTTATAATAGTAGTGGAATTTGACAAGATTGGTAATCATCTATTTTATGGAACACAGATTTTATAAATGTGAGAAATTCAAACATGCGGAATTAACTACCGCTAATACTTTTAGTAATTCAATTAAGTATGAAATAAACTATTGAATTCCCTTTATTCTTTATTATGCCTTTTGATTAATTTCTACTCCTGCACGCATTCCCACGTCATTAAATGGTTGATGTAATACTGACATACGAATGCTTGATGTTCACCCTGATAGTCAGTTGATGTTAACAGTTGATGTTACAATGTTTCCAGAATTGCAAAATGCAAATACATGTCTTGGTTAAGGTAGGACGACAATAAAAAGACACAATTTATATAAAAAGACAACAACCCGCCGGAAAGTGGGACCATAACAAATAAGGCACCAATTAAATAATAGAGGAAAGATTCTTTCTCAGAAGATGTTTATTATTTTCTTGCAAACTATTGAAGTTCAATGGGACACAAATTGCTCGATGTCTTCTTGAGAGAGTCAAGGCTCTAGTGACAAAAAATTATTGAAATTGTTGCCTAACAAAGGATAAAGGAAAAATATAAGGACCATTATAATACTTTAACCAAGGAAATAGAGAGATTATTAGTTGAAGGACACACTTGATACGAATTAAATGGTGCAACAACCTAATGAAAAGGAAAAGAAATGAATATATGACGTGGCTGTGGCCTAAATGCATGCAATAGAGATTAAAAATAATATGCTGGTTAACGTCAATGGTGAGGAGATGAAAGGGACGGTCGACAGAGAGATAAGATGGCAAAGTCAGCGACTATGAGGACGACGAACTGAATTCAGAATTAGGGAGTTATCCCTAATTCCTGAATATTTGTGAATAGTGTGGACCATCATTAGCAGATATGCTTTTGTACTCCCAATGATTGGCTTACTAAATGTAAAAAATAATGTAAATTGCCATTTGGATTCCATCGATTAACGGTTATATTTAGGATGTTTTGAAAATGTTTGATTTTTTTTAACACTCCAAATATTATTCATATTTTAATAAAAACTTTAAGGATTAAAAGATTATTTTTTTTGTTTTTAAAATGATTTTCTTAATAATAGTGTCAAAAATATTTACTAATTAGACAAAATATTTTTTAATATATTAATAGCTGTGCTAAACATAAAGATATTAATTTGTAATATCGATGTCTAACGTGAAAAATAAGAGACATAAGAGAACTTCCTAATGTTGTACAACGATGACTTGTTTATATTATAAATTTAGAATTGAGAATTTAGAATTATTTTGATGTAAATTTTGAATTCACAATAGCTATGGCTTCTATTACAAGAATATCTAAAAAATACATTTGATGTTTATTTCTTTTCTAGTTTTTATTTTGACACCTTATATTTTAAAAGTTTAGTAACTTATTTATTTTTAACAAATTTACAAAAGATTAATCGTACACCAATCATGTGTATCGGATATTTACTAGTAACTTAAGCAGAAAAACCTCGGTGAAAGGAAGAGTATGTGGTAAGGGTGTGACTATATATCAAAATAGAAACATGGTTTCGATATAGATTGTGCAGCGCTGGCTAGAGCACAGATAAAGAACTATAAAAAGGTTACATGCAAGAAGAACCAGTGAAGAAATACGTAATAGAGAGATAAATCAATGCAAAACTCAGATACGTGATGAGGCTTGGATGACTTTCAATCTATTTTTAATGATAATTATTTAATTTTTCAAAAAAAAAGCAAACAAAAGAATTCAACAGAAAAACATTTATGATTCACAACCAAATTAAAAAAAAGAAAAGAAAAGACGTTTTAAATATATTTGGACACAAATACAGTAAGCACGTTACATATCCATTGAAAATGAACTCAAATGTAAACTCTTTCTTTCTTTTTCTTTTTCTTTTCAGAGTAAAAGAGAAAGAAAGGAAAATTTAGAGGAATTCCAAAAGCTTGTGATCAATTGAAATACATTTGAGGAGATGCATACAGGTGGTTATTAAGAGTATTATTGTTAGATGAGCCCTTCTTCCTGAAAAACAAGTCTCCTACAAGAGGAACAATAGGCTTCTTCTTCTTCAACATTTTCCTCTGTTTCTTACCTCCAAAATGCTCTCTCTCCTCTGCAAAACTCAATATTTGAGCTAAAGTAGGTGAGTTCTCCATCCTCATCATCAACTCTCTTCTCCTTTCTTCCTCTCTGAGAATAACATCTTCCTTGGTCCTTTCCCTCTCCAAACTCACCGTTCTGGACGCCACCGCGTTCTTCGCAACCGTCGCCTCAGCCTCCGCCATCTTAGACATGTTCTTGTGAAGCTCCGCATTCAGAGAAGCCAATGCAATTTCAGTCTCCGACTCTCGCTCCTTTAACAACTTCAGTTCGGCCTTTGTTTCCTCAAGTTCGGACTCAAGTTTTTTCAGAGAATCCAAGAATTCATGATGGTTTTCCTCTTCAAAATCTTTGGGGTTACCGGGACTAGGTGGGCGAGAAAACCTCCATGAAGTTTCATGACTGGGAGGAGTGTAGTAAGGTTTCGGAGAGTATATCTCCCCAACGAGAATTCGTTCACCGAAGATGGCAACCGCTTCTTTGACAGATCGAAAAGGGCGAGAAGTGTCAACAGAGGCGCTGTATTTCTTGGTAAGAATGTTTGGAGAAAGATTCGGAATCTCCATGGGGCGATCGAACAAGAGGTAGAGCGATGGCAGATAGAAGCACAGAGGGTGTTGTGTCGGGGTCGGAGGGATCGAATAATATCCCAAGTGTGATTGCGTTGGGTCTATGCTGTGGGTTTTCTTTGCTTACACTTCAAAAGAGTAGGGAGCGTGAAAATGAATATTGGGAGATATGGAAGACGTAACTAGGGCCGTTGTTTGAAGGTTAAGACAATAAACAGATCCACAGTTCGGAGAAGAGAACGTTCGAAAAGGACTGCAAAACTACTAGCGTTTGTTGGGGCACGTGATACCTCACGTGTGGGCGATGGAGGAGCACTATTATATCTGTCTGCTAATCGGCTCCTGCAGGTAATGTAGGTTTAGTTTAAAGGTTAAAATACATAATAAAAAAATAGAATAATTATTCTTAACAACAGAACAGAAAAGATGAAGAATAAAATAAAATATGTATTAATTTTTTTTGTTTATTATAAAGAGTTTTTATATCAGTATTTAGTTTGAAAATATAAACTTAGAATAACAAAAGATTAACAGACAAAATATTAACAAACAAAAATTAAAATATCATCATTATTATTATTATTATTGTTATTAATTTTTTTCTTATTATTATTATTAATTCTAATATTTATTACTATTATTATTAATATTATTAATTTTATACTTATTATTATTATTTTAGTAAATTATATTATTATTCTT